>ML262178.1:26332-58739 GCA_005239495.1 Nicotiana undulata
CCTCCACCAGTAGTGCTGCTTCAAATCACGGTACATCTTCGTCGCACCCGGATGAACCGAATACCGAGAACTGTGGGCCTCTTCTAAAATTCTCTTCCTCAATCCATTAATATTAGGAACACATAAACGGCCCTGGAGCCTCAAGACACCATCCTCGCCTAAAGTAACCTCCTTGGCCCTGCCTTGGACCACTGCATCCCGAAGCTCTGCAAGGCATGGATCATTAAACTGTCGGGCCTTAATCTCCGTCAACAATGAAGACTGAGCAACTACATGAGCCAAAACTCGACGAGGCTCAGAAAGGTCCAATCTCACAAGGCGATTGGCCAATGACTGAATGTCCAAGGCTAAAGGTCTCTTCTCAGCTGCAATGTAGGCCAAGCTACCCATACTCGCTGCCCTCCAGCTCAAATCATCTGCTACTACATTCGCCTTGCCCGGGTGATATAAAATAGTGAGATTATTATCTTTTAACAACTCAAGCCATCCACACTGCCTCAAGTTAAGGTCCCTCTAGTTAAGCAAGTACTGCAGGATGCGGTGGTCGGTGTAGACCTCACAAGATACACCATATAGATAATGCCACCATATCTTCAAAGCATAAACAATCGCTGCCAACTCCAAATCGTGCACAGGGTAATTCTTTTCATGAACCTTCAGCTGTCGCGAAGCATAAGCAATAACCCTGCCATCCTGCATCAGCATACACCCCAACCCGACGCGTGAAGCATCGCAATACACAGTATACATCCCAAAACCGAAAGGCAATGACAGAACTGGTGTCGAGGTCAAAGCTGACTTGAGCTTCTGAAAGCTCGCCTCACACCCGTCGGACCACCGAAACGGGGCATTTTTCTGAGTCAATCTGGTCAGTGGGGCTGCAATAGGTGAGAACCCCTCCATGAATCGGCGATAATAGCCTGCTAGGCCCAAGAAACTCCTGATATTTGAAGCTGAAGTAGGACGCGGCCAACTCTGAAGCGCCTCAATCTTATGAGGATCAACCTTGATACCTTCTCCGGATACCACATGCCCCAAAAATGCCAAGGAATATAACCATAACTCGCACTTGGAGAACTTAGCATACAACTTCTGTTCCCACAAGGTCTGGAGCACATATCTCAAGTGCTGCTCATGCTCACCCAGGCTCCGCGAATAAATCAAGATGTCATCAATGAAGACGATGACGAAGGAATCAATATACGACCTGAATACCCTATTCATCAAGTCCATGAATGATGCTGGGGCATTAGTCAAACCAAAAGACATCACCAGGAACTCATAATGGCCATACCTGGTACAAAATTCAATCTTTGGAACATCTGAAGCCCGAATCCTCAGCTGATGATAATCCAATCTCAAGTCAACCTTGGAAAACACTTGAGCACCCTGTAACTGATCAAACAAATCACCGATGCGCGGCAGAGGATACTTATTCTTGATGGTCACTTTATTTAGCAGGCGATAGTCAATGTACATCCGCATAGACCCATCCTTCTTCTTCAAAAATAAGACTGGAGCACCCCACGATGATACACTCGGCCTGATGAAGCCCTTGGCCAACAACTCCTCAAGCTTCTCCTTCAACTCCTTCAGCTCCTTAGGAGCCATACGATAAGGGGGAATGGAAATAGGCTGAGTATCTGGAGCCAAATCAATACAGAAGTCAATATCTCGATCTGGAGGCATGCCTGGAAGATCTGAAGCAAACACATCGGGAAACTCTCGAAAAACAGGAACTGAATCAATGGTAGGAGACTCGGCGGTGGTGTCCCGCACATAAGCAAGGTAAGCCAAACAACCCTTCTCGACCATATGCCAAGCCTTTATGAACGAAATGACCCGGCTGGAGGCACTAACTGAAGAACCTTTCCACTCTAGTCTAGGCGACTCAAGCATGGCTAAAGTGACTATCTTGGCATGGAAATCTAACACAACATGATAAGGAGATAGCCAATCCATGCCTACGATAACCTCAACATCAATCATATCCAGCAATAAAAGATCTGCTCTGGTATCGAAATCGCAGAAAGTGACCACACAAGACCGGTAGACTCGGTCTACCACCACAGAATCACCCACATGAGTGGACACATATACAGGATAACACAAGGACACGAGGGATATCCAGGAAATGAGAAAATAGTACGGAAACATATGAATACGTGGATCCTGGATCAAATAGTACCGAAGCCTCCCTACCACATACTGAGATAATACCTGTGATCACGGCGTCAAAGGCCACTACATCTGATCTGGTCGGAATGGCATAAAATCTGGCTGAGGCTCCTGAAGGCTGAACTCCCCCAGAGTGAACAGGAACTAACTCACCTCCTCCTAACTGGCCTCCCCCTCTAGGACGACCCCTGCCGACCTGTCCTCCACCTCGAGGCGGCCGAACTACTGGTGCTGATCTCCTAAGCTGATAACTCTATTTTACTGCCTTGCCCCGATACCTGGGACAAAACCTCCAGGTATGACTCGACTCCCCACACTCGAAACAACCTCCTGGTGCTACAGCCCGCTGCCTGAAAGGGGAAGAACCCTGAATAGCCGGAGGGTGGTGTGAACCCTCTGGTAAGGCACTGAAATAGGAACTACAGGGTCTCTGATGACTGGAATAACTGCTAGGTGCACCCTGGGTGGCTGGGGAACGATAGGAATGCTCTGGCATAGTGCCGAACTGAGGCCTCGCTAAAATACCCCTAGGAGGTAGTGGAGGTGCTGAATATGAAGGTCTACTGAACTGGCCTCTACCCCTAGCTGGAGCACCCCTAAAGTCACCTGTGAACCTGGCCCTCTTGTCCTGCTGACCTGGCTGACCCTGCTCCCTACTCCTCATACGGTAACCCTCAATCCGTCGAGCTATCTCGACTACAAGCTGGTAGGGGGTACCATTCTCTACCTCTCTGGCCATAGAGGCCCTGATACCCGGATGCAAGCCTGCCACAAACCGTCGTACCCTCTCGGCATCAGTAGGCAATATCATAAGGGCATGGCGGGACAACTCGGAGAATCTAGCCTCATAATCAGTCACTGACATCTGCCCCTGCTCTAGTCGCTCAAACTGACTCCGTAGCTCCTCCTTCTCAGAAAGTGGAATGTATCTGTCTAGAAATAGCTGAGCGAAATGGTCCCAAGTGACAGGAGGAGAATCTGCTGGACTGCTGAGAATATATGACTGCCACCACCTGCGAGCTCTGCCCTCTAACTGAAATGTGGTGAAATCAACTCCATGGGACTCCAAAATCCTCATGTTGTGCAGTCTGTCCCTGCACCTATCAATAAAATCCTGAGCATCCTCTCCCCGCTCGCCCCCGAAGACTGAAGGGCGAAGTCGGGTCCATCTATCCAACATCTTCTGCTGGTCACCCTCTGCAATTGGCCTGGGCTCTAGGGTTGCTACTACGGGCTAAACCTCTCCCACGGGCGGTGTGCCCGGGGTATGACGTGATGCTGCTGCCTGAGCAGTAGGAGTCTGGACTCCCCCTCCTGCCGGAGAAGTACCAACCTGAGACATAGTGTCCATGAATCTCAGCATACGACCCATGACCTCCTGAAAGCCTAGCCCCGTCATGAAATCCACTGGAGCAGGTTCTACTGGAGGCACCTCATCTTGCTTCTCCATAATAGGGTCCTCTGGTGGTGCCACTGGTGTAGCTCTGGGATGCCCTCTTCCCCTGCCTCGATCAGGTGCTCTGCCCCTGCCTCTACCCCGACCTTGGGCAGCCGGGGAAGTAGCCTCTCCCGGACCATCTGTGAAAGAATAGAAGAATAAGTTCGAGTACGTCATATATTGCACGACAGAATATGAATAAAGGGAAGTTTCCTAACACCCCATAGCCTCCTGAAGATAAGTACAGACGTCTCCGTACCGATCCACAAGACTCTACTGGGCCTGCCCGTGACTCATGAGACTTACGTGAACCTAGTGCTCTAATACCACGTTGTCACGACCCAAATCTCGATTCAGGTCGCGATGGCGCCCAACGGCGAGGTTAGGCCAGCCAATAGAGAAATGCTAAGTGTTACCATTCCCCGTTATGCAAATTCATCTTTTAACCAATTTTAAACAGATATAAACATGATAATGACGGTGATGTGAACTAAAACTACAAGTGCGGAAATCAACCAATAGGCATGTCGCATAACATATGTACAGCCAACCACCCAAAATATACACCACGTGTGTTCTAGGAACTAGTGTCACGAGTTCCACAGGCAACTACTGAATATACAATGACTACAATATATATAGGGTCTCAGTCTGAATGAAATGGACAGAGAATATAACAAAAGAACTCCAGGGTGTTGCTAGGAAGTCGCCGGGAAAGCAGATCACCATGAAGTATGACCACGCTATCAATATCTAGCACCGGCCTGATAATCAGATATACCAGCCTCCAGACCTGTATAATCAAGTATATAAAAGAAAAGAAAGTGCATCATGAGTACATATTAAATAAATATGTACCTAGTGAGTATCCTGCCTAAACTCGAAGAAGTAGTGACGAGAGGTCGACTCGATACTCACTAAGGTCCAACAGTAATAACATATGATAAAATATAATGAAATACAGTAAGCCTGTCAGGGAAATAAGCAACAAGTATATATATCGAGGGCAGAAATCCAAACAAATACTGAACTAAACAATAAAGCACTTTCCAGGGTAAGACCACCGAACGATACAATAATCACAAATTCTTAGATCCGCCGTGGCGTACGGACCGCTCCCATAAGGTACCTTCTTACACTCGCCGTGGCATACGGCCTGATCCCATATATTTCATAATTTCTCAACCCTGCCGTGGCGTACGGCCTAATCCCATATATATTCAATTACTTTCAACACTGCCATGGCGTATGGCCCGATCCCACATATTTCACATTTCTTTTCAACTCTGCCATGGCGTACGGACCGATCCCATATAGACATA
This sequence comes from Nicotiana undulata, assembly GCA_005239495.1. NCBI lineage: Eukaryota > Viridiplantae > Streptophyta > Magnoliopsida > Solanales > Solanaceae > Nicotiana > Nicotiana undulata. The sequence goes on from ML262178.1 coordinate 31,271, forward strand.
ATCACTCTCAAACCTGCCGTGGCGTACGGCCCGATCCCATAATCTTTCAATACTTACTTTCCATAACAAATTCCTTGCCATTCAATAATTTTTCCATAAAGCCTCAGAGAAATAACACTATGCAAAACATAATTTCATAGTACATATGGCGTCACAATAAATCATATAAAGCATTACAAGACAAACATATCAGGCATTACGAGAAAAGCATATAAGGCATGATGTGGGCCTAACTACCCGGACATAACAATAATAGCCGCTACGTACGGACTCTCGTCACTTGGCGCGTACGTAGCCCCCAAACAAGTTACACATTGGATATACATCACCTATGGGGAGAATTCCCTCTTACAAGGTTAGAAAGGAGACTCACCTCGTGTCGAATCTACCCCTCGGACCACAATTGCGCTCGAAATTTCAAACTCTACACCCGAGGACTCGCAACTAGCCAAAAGGTATACAATACATCAATGCATGCACAATGTGATAAATTATCTTAGCTATTCAATAAAGTCGTCGTTCTTGAAGAATTTCCAAATTCAAACCCCGGTCCCGCATGATCAAATTCCGATAATTATCGAAGGGATCACTCACCCATAACCTAAGGATCATTATGTGTGATTTCTACTTAAATTCATGGCCTAAAACGGATAATCACAAAATCCTCAAGAACCTTAAAATTACTACCTAATTCTATGATTTTTGGATGATTTAGTAGTGAATTTAACTAGGAATTAATGTTAAAGCTAGAATATTATGCGGTTTAACTTACCTCTTACAGTGGGTGGTCGTGGGAGGTGCTGCCCAAACTTGGATGCTCTCAAATGGAGGTTGATGGTGAGTAAAATGAAGAAAAACCCATAATTTCGACATTTAAAAAGGGCTGGCAACAGTGATTTCCGCACCTGCGACCTTGGGACCACAGGTGCTGTCCCGCACCTGCGAGAAAATCAACGACCCCGCGAAAAAAGGGCCTAGGACCCTGGCATCGCACCTGCAGAGAAGGAGTCCGCACCAGCGGTCCCGCTCCTGCAGAAAAAGGGTCGCGCCTGTGATGGGGGGTCGCACCTGCGAAGGCTGGACCGCAGGTGCGCACTCGCACCTGCGATTGAGAGACCGCAGGTGCGGTCACACCAGAAACAGCCACACCAGCAGTGGAGTTTGCTCGTTTTTGGTCCCGTGCAAGGTCCGGGAAGCACCTGGGCCCACCCGAGCCCCCGTCCAAATATACCAACAAGTCTGTATTCATGATACAAACTCGATCAAACTCACGGGACATGAAAAACAACAACGAGACTCAAAAATTCAACCCCAAAACCAAATTGAATCAAAACTTAAGAACTGGAAACTCTAGAATTCACTTCAAGGCACCGAACCGGCCTAAACTACTCGGAATCACTTCAAATTTTGCAGACAAGTTATAAATGACATGACGGAACTATTTCCGGTCTCGGAATTTCATTAGGACCTCGGGAACATAAAATCACCTTTCAAACCAAATTTTAATTTCTTTAAAAAAATCCTCAAAACTTCATTAACTCCAATTCCCTCATTTTGATCCGAAACCAATCAAATCAAGTCCGTTTCTTACCAAATTTCACAGATAAATTAAATAACACATATTGAACCTGTTCCGCACTCCGAAATCATAATACGGGCCCGGCAGCACAGGTTTCATATCAAGGTTCATGTTCATAAGCCTTTAATATCTTCATAAAACAATTTCCTTTAAAAATTTATTTCTCGGACTTGGGTCCTCGGAATTTGATTCCGGGCATAAACCCAAGTCCCATATTTTCATACGGACCTTCCGGGAACGTCAGATCACGGATCCGGGTCCGTTTACCAAAAATATTGACCAAAGTCAACTTTATTCAATTAATTATCATAAATTAAACTCTTAATCAAGTTTTCACATAAAGGATTCCCGGCTACACGCCCGGGCTGGGCACGCACAATGAGGTGAGATTAACGGAGGCTTTCGGGGCATCATAACATAGTCAAAAATTAGATTCACATAAGATGACATCTTTTGGGTCATCACATAACTTTTAACTAAAGAATCTCGTCACTACTTCGATGGAGTTAGGAAAGATACTTACCAGTACATGGGTTCGGTTGTACTGATACTGCACTTCTGCACACTTTGTGCAGACTATTGGAGCGGATATGCTGAAGATGTTAGGGGCTGACCCTGAAGATGTTCGTGTATTCTTTATAGAAGGTGCCACTTGCCCTTGGTAGTTTTAGACATTATTAATCTGTTCATGTAGTTTTCAAATAGAATGTGTATTTATTCATACCAGCTTTGTATAATCTAAGTCTTAGAAGCTGATGATTCATACTACCAGATCCTGGGTAAATTTGTAAATGTTCCGGTAAATTATAATTAAATTTTCTATAAGTTTATTTGGTCTGTTTCTTTTGTTAATTTGCTTACCTAGCGGGTCAAGTTAGGTACCATCTTGACCTGTGATTTTTGGGTCGTGACAAGGAGGTATCAGATCACTAGGTTCGTAGGTTTTACGAGTCATGAGCAAGTGTCTAGTAAAGTCCTACGGATCGGTATGATGACGTCCATGCCTATCTTCGGGAGGCTACAAGGCATTTAGGAAAAAAATTTCCCAATCTTCTTTCCTTATCGTGCGGCCTTGTTTCAGCTTGAAATCTACGACTTTGACTCCTCCCAATCACTCATATGTGGTATTGTGCACTAGGTATTCGTTTTGTGCCGACGATCGATGATGTTGTAGATAGATTACAATGTGTTGTCTAGCCTCAGAAGCAGAAGCAGAAGCAGTGTTAGATCTTCTAGTCATTCATTTGTAGTATGAGGCGGGTTCATATGTCTGGTTGGTAAGCACAAATTTGGGAAGATTGGTTAGTGGCCTGGCTATTGTGACTAAGGTGGGTTCATGGCAAGGTGTCGATTTGAGTATAACCGGTGGGACATATCTTGCATGATGAGTTTGGATCGTGTGTCTCGTGTGAGGTTTCCATTCAGTGGAGTGCACATGTGATCATTTTAGAGCATTTGGGGAAGTTGTTTGACTATTGAAATGATGTGTAAGTGCTTGGTAGAGTCTTCGGGGCGTTCTATCACAAGTATTGCATGGGTTTTTGAAGTATTCAGCTAAATAGTTGTGCGGGATCGAGGCTTGCTATGAGATAATTTGGGGTGCCGATGAGGTGATATATGGCTTCGAGCTAAGTGGTGGAGTTTGCTAATGACGATCAGATTGTAGGGTCATGGACCGTATCAGTTTCCGGACGAAGATATTGCTTGATTATTTCTTTGGATGATCATATGCTGGTGAAGCACGGGTTGCTCGATGCGTATTAGTTATGTATTGGAGATTAGAGTAATATGAGTATTTATCGAGAAGGTTCTGGCTCTTATGTAGCCTTTAAGTATTTTTGGATTTGTTTGCGGGTGGGCTTGAAAACGACAGTGAATGGTAATCGGATATGCGACATTTCCTTGTCAAGGAAGGTCTACATGTCAATGTTGGAGTGATGCAACAAATGGCTTTGGGTTCCTAGCTAGTTCCCTCATGGTGGTCATAACGGATTGAGTTACTTTCGGGTTGGCAGTCTGCATGATTCGATTAAGTTAGAGGTGATTGGTTCAGATTACTTGATTATGTATTACTGAGTTCCGGAGAATTTATCATGGTTATGACCATAGTCGGAGTTGATGTTTTCTACAGGTATAGAAGCTATATTGCATGTGGTGGTGTTCTCCTGGATTGAGTTAAATGAAAGATTCCCGGGTGATGAGGTGTTCAATTTGCTTATGGTTCAGAGTTGACTACGAGACATTCGTAGTGTTGCAAGTCCGCATGTTAGAGGCGACGCGCCATGTGGGGTTGAAAGGTTGCATGTACAAGGTTGCATTTTAGTGTTGGAGGGAAGGATACGAGTTCTTGATGTCTCAGACAATTTCGGGTGTTTGAAGTCTTGTTGACACTCTGGGATTCCCATTGAAGTAGAGTTCGCCTGTTGGCAGGCACATTGTGTTTTGACTTTTGGGTGTTTCTCCGTGAGATGATGGAGTATGAATTACGTGTCATCAATTCGAGAAGCGGTGTTGAGATTGGGTATGAAAATTCTGGTATTCGTGAGGCTCAGAGACTGAATGTTCTTGTTGGCGGACTATTCCTTGATTGCAAGTTGTGAATGAGTGTAGAAGATTGGATGATTAATGGTAGGTTTTATGGAAAGGTTGATTTAGACTTTGGAAGGTTTATTACATGTTTGAGGATGACCGGAATTTGGTTTGGGGATTATTTTGAGCCTAGTGAGGGTGTGTATTCTGTATCAGGTTTGATTTGCTTTCTCTTGCGCAGTTGATGCCATATGTATATCATCAGGTGGAGTGGATGTTATTCGCGACTTGGTTTATGTCGTATGTGTTCTCTCTTATGCTATGACAGGTTGTGAGGGTTACATGATTCTTCACACACATATTGTGATTCAGTTTAGGCCTCATGGAACTATGGGCGAGGTAGCCTTTGTGATGTTGATTTACTTATTGCACCATAGTTGTGCTTGACTTTCTCAGTATTGTTTGTTCCTAATGATTTTCCCCACAATTATATTTTGTACACTATGTTGTGCTTGATGTTGACACACATGTGATCGGTGAGACCGAGTATTATGGCTCGATGGGTACCCTCTATGGATTGATATGATGGGATCGGGTTGCACGCCGTAACGATATAGTGATGAAATGCGGCTCCTTATTTCTATTTCGTGTGTTTTGATTTTACCTTGTGAGAATAGTTCATAGTAAAATGCTAAAATTTCCCTGTTTGTTTAACTTTCTTAGTAGTTTTCTTATTTAGTTTTCTTACTGTTATCTGTCATGTTTGAATTATTACTTGCTAGTGTACGGAACCGGGTGGTGAGGGGCTACATATGATTACTGTTGATACTGGTCGGTGTGGTTGCTTGTGTTGGCTGAAATGAGGTTTCTATATCTGTGATTTGCATATTGTACTGTGATGAGGAAGGTTTGGAAGAATAACACTGTAGTTTATTGAGGATTTGGACAATGGCCCTGGTCGGGCAAGTGAGTTTATTGGCTTATTGATAATATGAGTGGTTAAGCGGGTATGCGTGTATCATAACCGGTAGGGTATGAAGGAGGGTCTAATCGATATGAGATTTGCTATCGGCGCCATATTTGTTTTGGGCGGTAATGGTGGTCAGCAATCCCTATTGTGAGTGTCATGATTTAGTACAACTGGTTCAGACTTATACAGTATGTGGCTATGGGATTCGGGTCTTGTAATGAATTCTAGATGATAGAGATTGAGTTCTAAGGTTTAAGGACCAAGGTCAAAATAAGGATCTCTAGTTATGTTTTGTTGGAAGGCTTATGTTGATCAGGGTGATGTGGGATCACCCTGGGTTTATGCTTAGTAAGGTTACACCGTGATTTGGTAGCTTTGGAAAGACTCCTGGCACGTTCGAGGACGAACGTGTGTTTAAGTGGTGGAGCTTGTGACGACCCGGCAAGTCGTTTTGAGTATTTGCACTTCGCTCGGTATTTTGAGGGCTCGAGTATCTCCGTGTTATGTTATGGGACTTTTTGGTATGTTCAGACATTGTCCCGAGGGCTCGGGTGAGTTTCAGATAGATTTGGGCTGCGTTGCACTCGTTTTTCTTATGTTTCGACGGCGTTTCTTCAAGCATGTATGGTACCATATTAAGCAAACGAGCTCCGATTTATGTTTTGGCTGAAGTATTAGATCCGTATCGTAATTACGGAGCCATAGCCAAAAGAATCATCGAATTTGGACATCGTATGAGAAAATTATGGTCATTTTACTAAAAATTGGGTTGCCAAAGTTTTTTCCAGATTAATTACGAAATTGTCAAGGACGGCATATTTAAAAAAAATCTACACTATTTGGAAATATTAAAACCTACATATCTCATTCTTTATAAGGTCAAATTGAGTGATTCAAAAGCCTAACTTGACTAGAATTTCACAAGAAATCTATTGGAGGCATAAAAAGCGAGTTTCTGGATTGTTTGGCATGAGAAACGAGGTAGAATAGCTGGAGAAAAATATATAAAACTAGGATTTGTTCATTCGATCATATTTCGAGTTGGGGAGCTCAGATTTGGGCGATTTTGGAGGCGATTTTCACCGTATGGATCGGGGTAAGTGTTCTCTACTCGGTTTTGGTTATATTTCATGAATCCATCTTTGTTTTTGGGATTTGATTGATGATTTCAAAGTGAAATTTGGGGATTTTCGCCTAAAGTTTCATAATATAAAATTTTGAGTTTTGAACATCGATTTGGAGTCGGAATTGAGTGAAACTAGTATGGTTGGACTCATAATTGAATGGGTTGTCAGATTTTGTGAGTTTTATCGAGTTCCGAGGCGTGGGTATGGGTGTGATTTTTTGCCGGATTTGGGATTTGATTTAGGATTAGATCTTTATCATTTGGAATTTTTTCCTTGGGCTTTATTTGATGTATTTTGGCTAGTTTTGAGACGTTCGGAGGTCACTACATGCATGATGGAATTTTAGGAGCATCGCTTGGCTTGCTCAGTATTGTAATTGACTTGTTCGAAGTAAGTGTTTTGCCTAACTTTGTGTGATGACCCAAAAGGTCATCCTGTGTAAATTTAGCTAAAATTGTGTTTCGAGGCCCCAAAAGCCTCCGTTAATCTCACCTCTATGTGCGTGTGCATCACGGGCGCGTAACCGGATGGCCTTTATGTGGAAACTTGATAAAAAGTTGAATTTATGGTAATTAATTGAATAAAGTTGACTTTGGTCAACATATTTGGTAAACGGACCCGGACCCGTGATTTGACGGTCCCGGAGGGTCCGTAGGAAAATATGGGACTTGGGCGTATGCCCGGAATCGAATTCCGAGGTCCCACGTCCGAGAAATGAATTTTTAAAGAAAATTGTTTTCTTAAAATAATAAAGACTTTTGAAAATGAACTTTGATGTGAAAACTGCGTTACCAAGCCCGTATTATGGTTCCGGAGCTCGGAACATGTTTAATATAGTTATTATGAGTCGTCTGTAAAATTTGGTAAGAAACGGACTTGGTTTGACGTTGGGAAATTTAGAAGTTTATGAAGTTTGAGAAAATTCTATTGATTTTGGAATTTAATTCATTGTTTTTGATGTTATTTATGTGGTTTAATTTATTGAATAAGTCCGTAATATGTTTATGAGGTTGTGTGTGTAATTGGTTTTAAGCCCCAAGGGGTCGGGTGAGTTTCGGGTAGGTGTCGGGGTGCAAACATGTTGGAAAGATCTGGTGTTGTGGGGTTTTTCTGGTGTCTAAGGCATTACTCTATGCGATCACATAACTTCAGGAAGGGGGAAGGGATGGTACTCTGTGCGATCGCATAGAGGGTCCTTCGACCGCACAGTAGGTTAGGTGGACCGGGGGGCTGGGTAGCATTTGTCTTATGTGATCGCGCTTAGGCTTCTGCGATCGGGGAGCTTAGGAACCCATCCACTGTGCGATCGCATCTCCCCTTCCGCGATCGCACATGTATAATTTTGCCCAGTTATTTAATTACCCCAAAAACAGAATACACTTACGGGAATTTCACATTTTTCACCCTTTGCTTCTTCTCCAAACCCCATTGACGACTTCCAAGCTAGTTTTCCTCCATAACCACTTGGGTAAGTGATCCTAACTCTAATTTCTTCCATTTTTCTTTATCAATCACTAGAACCTAGGTCTAAAAACATGAAATCAAAGGTAGAAATTGGGGATTATGGGTAGAGTTAGGGTTTTGGAATTTTTGGGGAATTCAACCTCATTTTGGGGTCGGATTTCAAAACAAATTGTATATTTGGGCTTGTGGGGGAATGGGTGATCGGGTTTTGGTTCGAACCTCGTGTTTGGACCAAGCGGGTCCGGGGTCGAATTTTTGTATTTTTGGAAGAATGATGGGAAATGTATAATTAGGCTTTGAAATTGGTTTATTGAGTAATTATTGATGTTAATATGTCAATTATGTCTAGATATTATCGTTTCGGAGTTGGATTAGAGAGGAAAGGCTATGATTGAGGCTTGACTTGCATTTTTGGAGCCGAGGTAAGTGTTTGGCCTAACCTTAGCTTGAGGGAATAAGTATAGAGTCTTATTTGCTAAGTGCAATTCATGTCCAACGTATATGTGAGGTGACAAGTACCTATATGTTGTGGTCAAGCATGCCCGTGAGTCAAATATGATGAATTATACCGTGTTCTTGATATTCTCTGTGCTACGAATAATTGGTGATTTAGAAGTGATACATTGATGTTGTTTCATGACGTGGGAAGTTATTGATTAAGTTCAGTTGAGGATTTTTATTGTTGAATTTATGCCTCTGAGAGAGATTTGTTATAGCTGGTCCCTTGCCGGGGCGATAGAATTTTTGTTGGTTATTTCTGTACATTTAGATCTTCTTATTGTACACCTTTATATTGAATTGTTGTTTCTGTGTACATTATGCACGAGGGGACATTCCATGTCGAGTGATTATTATTTATGCACGAGGGGACATTCCATGCCGAGCGACTGTGAGATTATGCACGAGGGGACATTCCATGCCGAGCGACTGTGAGATTATGCACGAGGGGACATTCCGTGCCGGTGACTTTATTATGTATGCACGAGGGGACATTCCGTGCCGAGTGATTGTGAGGCTATGCACGAGGGGACATGCCGTGCCTTTTGTTGCTTATTTACTTGTTTGGAAATGTTAATTCCTGTCTTACTTCTACATTTTAGTTACTATCTTATTCTGCTCTTTTGGTAATTTGTTGCCCCTTTATCCCAGCATGCTCTCCCCGTACCTGTATTTACTTGTTTATTTCCGTTATTATTTTTTGTTTGAGTATAGAATTTCACAGGTATGAATTGTTGTCGGTCCTAGCCTCGTCACTACTTCGCCGAGGTTAGGCTCAGCACTTACTTAGTACATGGGGTCGGTTGTACTGATGCTACACCTGCACTTCTTTATGTTGTGCAGATTACGCAGCCGGACCCGGTGGACATTGACGGAGGGAGTATCCTTCAGTCCATTCAGGAGACATCAAGGTAGACCCGCAGACGTTCGTGGGCCTTGGCGTCACCTTTTCCCCTTCTCCTTTAGTTCTGTCTTATTTTTATAGTTCAAAGATAGTTATATGTATTTATTTTTCAGACCTTTTGTATTTAGTAATCTCATAGACAGTGCGTGAGTTAGTGACACCAGTTCTGGGTTAAATTTACGGGATTTATTTCGAAGCTTGTTATATAGTTCTGAAATTAGTTAACTTTCATAGTGTTAATCACAGTTGCCTTAGTTATCATGTTCTTTTAATTGTTAATGAGTTTATTTATTCATAACGTTGGCTTGTCTAGCGGGTTCAACGTTAGGTGCCATCACGGCCTGAAGGTTGGATTTCGGGTCGTGACAAGTTGGTATCAGAGCTCTAGGTTGCTTAGGTCTCACAACTCACGGACAAACCTTGTAGAGTCTGAGGGATCTTTACGGAGACGTCTGTACTTATCCCCGAGAGGGTGCAAAGTTAGGAATGACTACGTATTTCTTCTTCTCTATCATGCGACTTGAATTCAAAATGCTAATTGAATTACTATTCTATTCTCTCACAGATGGAGAGGACGCGTGCCTCCCCAAGTTCCGGTCGGCAGCCCGATACTCTTGTCGCAGCTCCTACGAGGGGCCGAGGCCGTGGAAGGGCTCAACCCCGAGAAGCAGCCCTAGTGGAGGATCCTCAGGTTGAGTTCACCGAGGAGATTCAAGCTCAGACAGTCCCTGTTGGACCAGCTCAGGTCCCAGAGGGATTCATTGCCACACCAGTGCTTCAGGATGCTCTAGTCCGCTTAGTGGGACTCATGGAGAGTGTGGCTCAGGCCGGTTTTCTTCATACTGCACCAGCCGTCTCTCATGCTAGGGGAGGGACCCAGAGTCCTACTACTCGTACACCATAGCAGTTAGATCCTCAGTTTCAGACTCCGGCACCTCAGACGACTGGAGTAGCTCAGCCAGGTATTGTGGCACTGGCAGTTGAGGGAGCAACTATGTCGGCAGATTCTCTATGGAGATTGGATAGATTCACCAAGTTATTCCCTACTACTTTCACTAGCGCACCATCAGAGGATCCCCAAGATTATTTGGACAGTTATTATGAGGTTCTTCGGAACATGGGCATAGTGGAGTCCCATGGAGTTGACTTTGCTACATTTCGTCTTTCTAGCACCACCAAGACTTGGTGGAGAGATTTCTGCTTGACCAGACCAGCTGGTTCTGCACCTCTGACTTAGGCGCAGCTCTTTGAGTTATTCTTGGGGAAGTTTCTTCCAGTTACTCAGAGAGAGGATCTTCGGAGGCAGTTTGAGCGTCTCCAGAAGGGATCCATATCCGTCACTCAGTACGAAACCAGGTTCATTACTCTAGCCAGGCATGCCATTATGATACTCCCCACTGATTGGGAGAGGGTTCGGAGATTTATTGAGGGTTTAGCTTAGCCCATCAGACTTCAAATGGCCAGAGAGACGGGTACTGATATCTCCTTTCAGGGTGCCGCCGATGTGGCCAGGAGCATTGGGATGGTATTATCAGAGGGCAGTGGTCAGGGTTCTGACAAGAGACCTCATCATTTCGGCCGATTCAGTGGCGCCTCATCTTGAGGCAGAGATTCCTTTGGCAGAGGTCATCCCCCTAGGCCTTTTCAGTCAGCATTCTAGGTATCCCGCAGTGCACCATCAGCTCCCATCAGTGCACCCCTGATTCAGAGCTTTCAGGGTGGTCATTTTGGTCATTAAGGACAGTTCTAGGGTCAATATACTCAGCAGTCGAGGTCTTGCTTCACTTGCGGTGGTGTAGGGCATATTTCCAGGTTTTTCCCCCGAGGTTTTGGTGGTTCTCAGTATCAGGGTTCCCCTGCCATGGTTCCCGAACCAGGTGCACCCTCACCCCCTCAGCCAGCTAGGTATGGTCGTGGTGCCAGAGGTGGAGGTCAGACTCATAGAGGTGGAGGACATGCCACGAGAGGTAGAGGTCAGGCCGTAGGAGGTCGACCCAGAGATGTTCAAGTTGGAGGGGCTCCGCCACGATGTTATGCTATTCCGGCCAGGCCTAAGGCTGAGGCATCTGACGCAGTTATCACAGGTACAATTTCAGTTTGTAGCCGAGAAGCTTCGGTATTATTCGATCCGGGTTCTACTTTCTCTTATGTGTCTTCATATTTTTCCCATTATTTGAGCATGCCCCGTGATTCCCTGAGTTCTCCTGTGTATGTGTCTACCCCGGTGAGTGATTCTATAGTGGTAGATCGAGTCTACCGTGCTTGCTTAGTAGTTATTGGTGGGATGGAGACTCAGGTTGATCTTTTGCTTCTGGATATGGTTGACTTTGGTGTTATATTGGGGATGGATTGGCTATCTCCCTATCATGATATTCTGGACTGTCATGCCAAGACAGTGACCTTATCCTTGCTAGGATTACCTAGTTTGGAGTGGAGGGGACTCATAGTCATTCTTCCGATAGAGTTGTTTCTTATATGAAGGCTCGGCGCATGGTTGAGAAGGGTTGTCTGGCCTATTTGGCCTATGTTCATGATTCTAGTGCCGAGATTCCTTCTATGGAGTCTGTGCCCGTGGTTCGTGAGTTTCTAGAGGTATTCACCGCTGACCTGCCGGGTATGCCACCCGACAAGTATATTGACTTTTGTATTGAGGTAGTTACGGGCACTCAGCCCATTTCTATTCTGCCATATCGTATGGCTCCGCCAGAGCTGAAGGTATTGAAGGAGCAGTTGCAGGATTTGTTGGATAAAGGCTTCATTAGGCCTAGTGTTTCTCCTTGGGGTGCTCCAGTGTTGTTTGTTAAGAAGAAAGATGGCTCAATGAGGATGTGTATTGACTACCGGCAGCTAAATAAGGTTACTATTAAGAATAAGTATCCTTTGCCGAGGATTGATGATCTATTTGACCATCTTCAGGGTGCTATAGTGTTTTCCAAGATAGACTTGAGATTTGGTTACCATCAGCTGAGGATTAGGGCATCTGATGTCCCTAAGACAGCCTTTCACACTCGTTATGGGCATTATGAGTTCCTAGTGATGTCATTTGGGTTGACAAATGCCCCTGCTGCTTTTATGGAGTTGATGAACCGTGTGTTCAGGCCATATTTGGACTCATTTGTGATTGTGTTTATTCATGATATCTTGATTTACTCCCGCAGCTGAGAGGAGCATGAGCAGCACCTTCGAGTCGTCCTCCAGACTCTGAGGGATAGGCAGTTGTATGCCAAATTTTCTAAGTGTGAGTTCTGGTTGAGTTCAGTGGCATTTCTGGGCCATGTTGTGTCGGTAGAGGGTATTCATGTGGATCCCAAGAAGATTTCAGCAGTCAGAGATTGGCATAGACCCATTTCAGCTACAGAGATTCGGAGCTTCTTGGGCTTAGCAGGTTATTATCGCCGATTTGTGGAGGGCTTTTCGTCTATTGCAGCCCCGATGACCAGGTTGACCCAGAAGAGTGCCCAATTCAGGTGGTGTGATGAGTGTGAGGTGAGCTTTCAGAATCTTAAGACAGCCTTGACCACAACACCGGTGTTAGTTTTTCCCACAGGTTCAGGCTCTTATACCGTGTATTGTGATGCTTCACGGTGGACATGGTGCAGTGTTGATGCAGGATGGCAAGGTCATAGACTATGCTTCTCGTCAGTTGAATGTTCATGAGAAGAAATATCCAGCTCATGATTTGGAGTTAGCAGCTATTGTTCATGCGTTGAAGATCTGGAGGCATTACTTGTATGGTGTGCCATGTGAGGTGTTCATGGATCACAAGAGTTTACAGTATCTATTCAAGCAAAAGGAGTTGAACATGAGGCAGAGAAGGTGGTTATAGTTGTTAAAGGACTATGATATTACCATCCTTTATCATCCAGGGAAGGCCAATGTGGTGGCCGATGCTTTGAGCCGGAAGTCAGCTAGTATGGGTAGGCTTGCTTATTTGTCAGTCGGAGAGCGGCCTCTTGATATGGATGTTCAGGCTTTAGCCAACCGATTTGTGATATTGGAGGTTTCTGAGACTGGCGGTGTTCTGGCCCATACCGTGGCCCGTTCTTCATTGTATGATCGTATTCGGGCCAGGCAGTATGATGATCGTCATTTATGTGTTCTTAGAGATACAGTCCGGCATAGAGGTGCCAAACAGGTTACGGTTGATGATGAGGGAGTTCTTCGGATGCAAGGCCGTATTTGTGTACCTGATGTTGATGGTATTCGTTAGTTGATACTACAGGAGTTCCATAGTTTCCGGTATTCCATTCATCCGGGCATCGCAAAGATGTACCAGGACTTACGGCAGCATTATTGGTGGCAGAGGATTAAGAAGGATATTGTAGCTTATGTAGCTCGGTGCTTGAACTGTCAGCAGGTTAAGCACGAGCACCAGAGACCCGGTGGTTTGATACAGCAGATTCAGCTTTCTGAGTGGAAGTGGGAGCGTATCACCATGGATTTTGTAGTTGGGCTACCCGGACCTAGAGGATGTTTGATGCAGTGTGGGTTGTTGTGGATAGGCTGACCAAATCAGCACACTTCATTCCAGTATCAGTTTCGTATTCAGCGGAGAAGTTGGCAAAGATTTATATGAGAGAGATTGTTAGATTGCATGGGGTGCCCATATCCATTATATCATACTGAGGTACTCAGTTTACCTCCCATTTCTGGAGGGTATTTCAGCGAGAGTTGGGCACACAGATTGAGTTGAGCACAACATTTCATCCTCATACGGACGAACAGTCCGAGCGTACTATTCAGATTTTTGAGGATATGTTGAGGGCTTGTTTCATTGACTTTGGTGGTTCATGGGATCAATTCTTGCCTTTAGCTGAGTTTGCCTACAACAATAGCTATCAGCCGAGCATTCAGATGGCTCCGTATGAGGCATTGTATGGTAGGCGGTGTCGGTCCCCAGTCGGATGGTTTGAGCCGGGAGAGGCTAGATTGTTGGGTTCTGAGTTAGTCCAGGATGCCTTGGACAAGGTGAAGATTATTCAGGATAGACTTCGTACAACTCAGTCCAGGAAGAAGAGTTATGCGGATCGCAGAGTTTGAGATTTGGCTTTCATGATAGGAGATCGGGTATTTCTTCGAGTGTCGCCTATGAAGAACGTGATGAGGTTCGGGAATAAGGTAAAGTTGAGCCCTAGGTACATTGGTCCATTTGATATTTTGGATAAGGTAAGAGAGGTGGCCTACATACTTTCCTTGCCACCTAGTTTGTCAGCCGTGCACCCGGTGTTTCATGTATCTATGATCCAAAGGTATATTGCGGATCTATCCCATGTACTTGATTTCAGCGGTGTCCAGTTGGACAAGGATTTGACTTATGACGAGGAGCCGGTAGCCATATTAGCTCGGCAGGTTCGTCAGTTGAGATCGAAGAGTTATCCTTCGGTTTGTGTTCGGTGGAGAGGTTAGCCTGTTGAGGCAGCTACCTGGGAGTCCGAGTCCGATATGCAGAGCCTTTATCACCACCTTTCCCCGATTCAGGTACCTTTCTATGTCCGTTTGAGGACGAACGTTTGTTTTAGAGGTGGAGATTGTGATGACCCAAAAGGTCATCCTATGTAAATTTAGCTAAAACTATGTTTTGAGGCCCCGAAAGCCTTCGTTAATCTCACATCGATGTGCGTGCACATCCCGAGCGCGTAGCCGAGAAGCCTTTATGCGGAAATTTGATAAAAAGTGGAATTTATGATAATTAATTGAATAAAGTTGACTTTGGTCAGCATTTTTGGTAAACGGACCCGGACTCGTGATTTGATGGTCCCAAAGGGTCCGTAAGAAAATATGGGACTTGGGCGTATGCCATAATCGAATTCCGAGGTCCCACGTCCGAGAAATGAATTTTTAAAGAAAATTATTTTCTGAAAATAATAAAGACTTATGAAAATGAACTTTGATGTGAAAACTGCGTTACTGGGCCGGTCTTATGGTTACGGAGCCCGGAACAAGTTTAATATGGTTATTATGAGTCGTCTGTTAAATTTCGTAAGCAACGGACTTGGTTTGACGTGTTTCGGATAAAAAATGGGAAATTTAGAAGTTTATGAAGTTTGAGAAAATTCTATAGATTTTGGAGTTTAATTCATTGTTTTTGGTATTATTTTGGTGGTTTAATTAATTGAATAAGTCCGTAAGATGTTTATGAGGTTGTGTGTGTAATCGAATAGCTTCATGAAGGGGGAAGGGCTGGTACTCTGTGCGATCGAATAGGGGGTAAAATTTGGTAAGAAACTGACCTGGTTTGACGTTGGGAAATTTAGAAGTTTATGATGTTTGAGAAAATTCTATTGATTTTGGAGTTTAATTCATTGTTTTTGATGTTATTTTGGTGGTTTAATTTATTGAATAAGTCTGTAATATATTTATGAGGTTGTGTGTGTAATTGGTTTTAAGCCCCAAGGGGTCGGGTGAGTTTCGGGTAGGTGTCGGGGTGCAAACATGTTGGAAAAATCTGGTGTTGTGGGGTTTTTCTGGTGTCTGAGGCATTACTCTATGCGATCACATAACTTCAGGAAGGGGGAAGGGATGGTACTCTGTGCGATCGCATAGAGGGTCCTTCGACCGCACAGTAGGTTAGGTGGACCGGGGGATAGGTATCATTTGTCTTATGCGATCGCGTTTAGGCTTCTGCGATCGTGGAGCTTAGGAACCTATACACTGTGCGATCGCATCTCCCCTTCCATGATCGCACAAGTATAATTTTGCCCAGTTATTTAATTACTCCAAAAACATAATACATTTACGGGAATTTCACATTTTTCACCCTTTGCTTCTTCTCCAAACCCCATTGACGACTTCCAACCTAGTTTTTCCTCCATAACCACTTGGGTAAGTGATCCTAACACTAATTTCTTCCATTTTCCTTCATCAATCACTAGAATCTAGGTCTAAAAACATGAAATCAAAGGTAGAAATTGGGGATTTTGGGTAGAGTTAGGGTTTTGGAATTTTTGGGGAATTCAACCTCATTTTGGGGTCGGATTTCAAAACAAATTGTATATTTGGGCTCGTGGGGGAATGGGTGATCGGGTTTTGGTTCGAACATCGTGTTTGGACCAAGCGGGCCCGGGGTCTAATTTTGGTATTTTTGGAAGAATGATGGGAAATGTATAATTAGGCTTTGAAATTGGTTTCTTGAGTAATTATTGATGTTAATAAGTCAATTAGTCTAGATATTATCGTTTCGGAGTTGGATTCGAGAGGAAAGGCTGTGATTGAGGCTTGACATGCATTTTTGGAGCCGAGGTAAGTGTTTGGCCTAACCTTAGCTTGAGGGAATAGGTATAGAGTCTTATTTGCTATGTGCAATTCATGTCCAACGTATATGTGAGGTGACGAGTACCTATATGTTGTGGTCAAGCATGCCCGTGAGTCAAATGTGATGAATTATACCGTGCTCTTGATATTCTCTGTGCTACGAATAATTGGTGATATAGAAGTGATACATTGATTTTGTTTCATGACGTGGGAAGTTATTGATTAATTGTTCAGTTGAGGATTTTTATTGTTGAAATTATGCCTCTGAGAGAGATTGGTTATAGATGAGTTCCTTGCCGGGACGATAGAATTTATGTTGGTTATTTCTGTACATTTAGAACTTCTTATTGTAAACCTTTATATTGAATTGTTGTTTCTGTGTACATTATGCACGAGGGGACATTCCGTGCCGAGCGAATGTGACATTATGCACGAGGGGACATTCCGTGCCAAGTGACTTTATTATGTTTGCACGAGGGGAAATTCCGTGCCGAGTGATTGTGAGGCTGTGCACGAGGGGACATGTCGTGCCTTTTGCTGCCTTTTTACTTGTTTTGAAATGTTAATTCCTGTCTTACTTCTACATTTCAGTTACTATCTTATTCTGCTATTTTGGTAATTTGTTGCCCCTTTATCCCAGTATGTTCTCCCCATACCTGTATTTACTTGTTTATTTCCGTTATTATTTTCTGTTTGAGTATAGAATTGCACAGGTATGAATTGTTGTCAGTCCTAGCCTCGTCACTACTTTGCCGAGGTTAGGCTCGACACTTACTCAGTACATGGGGTCGGTTGTACTGATGCTACACCTGCAGTTCTTTATGTTGTGCAGATTACGCAGTCGGACCCGATGGACATTGACGGAGGGAGTATCCTTCAGTCCATTCAGGAGACATCAGGTAGATCCGCAGACGTTCGTGGGCCTTGGCGTCACCTTTTTCCCTTCCTCCTTCAGTTCTGTCTTATTTTTATAGTTCAAAGACAGTTATATGTATTTATTTTTCAGACCCTTTGTATTTAGTAATCTCATAGACAGTTCATGAGTTAGTGACATCAGTTATGGGTTAAATTTACGGTATTTATTTCGAAGCTTGTTATATAGTTCTGAAACTAGTTAACTTTCATATTGTTAATCACAGTTGCCTTAGTTATCATGTTCTTTTAACTGTTAATGAGTTTATTTATTCAAAACGTTGGCTTGTCTAGCGGGTTCAATGTTAGGCGCCATCACGACCTGAAGGTGGGATTTCGGGTCGTGACACTTTGTTGAGGGATTTTTCCTCCTATTTTCCATTGTTTGATACACGTGGGGGTGATACATATATGAGGTGACGAGCATATATGTATGTGCTGGGGTTTATCATGCTCGGGGGTAGATGACATTGCAGTTGTGTTTTGTAGAATTACATAATTTCCTTGCTTCGTTGAATTACAAATATTAAGAACGTAGTATAAATGTTAGAAACAAAGACCTAGCCAAAGATAACTTGATCAAATTTGATAGAATTCTGGGAATACATTGATGTGTCTAGTTTGGTCATCTCTATGCGTGATCACAACTACATTGCTACGACCGATATTTTTTTTAGATGCTGGATTTTATACCTGTGTTGCTAATAGATTATGAGATTTGTGGAAGTACTAGAAGTATATGGACCATGAGGGTTCATTGAAACATTGTTGGCTTGTAAAGTAGTGATTGAGAACTTGTTTAGAATATTCGTTGAACACTCTCCTCGATATAATATATATACTTCCTACCTTGCCATTTCATTGATATTTATATGCTTGGTTAGGAAGAGTGTAAAGAACGAAGGGTGATGTCGTGCCATTGTTTATATTCATTATCATGTGAGGAAGAGTGTAAAGCATGAAGGGTGATGCTGTGCTATTATTTATATTCATTATCATGTGAGAAAGAGTGAAAAGCACGAAGGGTGATGCCGTGCCATTGTTTATATTCATTATCATGTGAGGAAGAGTGTAAAGCACGAAGGGTGATGTCGTGCCATTGTTTATATTCATTATCATGTGAGGAAGAGTGTAAAGCACGAAGGGTGAGGCCATGCCATTATTTATATTCATTATCATGTGAGGAAGAGTGTAAATCACGAAGGGTGATGTCGTGGCATTGTTTATATTCATTATTATGTGAGGAAGAGTGTAAAGCACGAATGGTGATGTCGTGCCATTATTTATATTCATTATCATGTGAGGAAGAGTGTAAAGCACGAAGGGTGATGTCGTGCCATTATTTATATTTATTATTGTTGGCCCATGTCACTGAATGGGTTTTGAAGATTGAAAAAAGATGACAAGTTGAACTAGGTCCATCATAGCATACACATCTGAACGGAACAATTGGCACAAGAATCATACTTGCATAGGAGACATAAATGGTTGGTAAGTATCAAAGAACTAGGAGAATGTCTTCTAATACGAAAAGGTTGCAAACTGATAAAGATGACTGAAGTTGATTTCAGCTAGGACAGAAATAGAGGAAGGAAGTTGAGTTACAATCAAACTCGTTTACCAAGGAAGAGTTGGACCAGAATTGAATCATGGACTCAACAAACGAACTCTATAAATACTCAATGTATTACTGCTGAAACACGCGACACACAAGTACTAAAGTGAATCAAGATTTGAAGCAAAAGTCCAAGAGATATTTTGCAAGCAGAATTGTCGTGCGATACAAAGGCTACAGTTCAACTAGAAGAAACAGTTCCATTGTCTATGTATTGAGTCTAGTTGATGTGTAGTAGGAGTTTTAACATTGTATCTTTTCAGCTTTTATAGAAGCAATTGTAATAGGTACACATTGTTCAAGTTAGAGTTAGCTTGAAATCTGTAGAAATTAGCTAGAGGCTAGTTGATACAAAGAGGATTAGAGTTAGTCCTAGGATTACAAAAGAGTTTATTTTGTAAGTCCGTTTTGGCTCAGAGTTTTAGTGAAGAGTTTGAGCAAATCCTACTGAGGAGTAGGTCGTGGTTTTTTCACCTTTTGAGCCAGGTGTTTTCCACGTAAAAATCCCTGTGTCTTTACTATTACTGCTTAATTATTCCGCAAACTGTAGTAAGTAGTAGACTAAGAAGAACCAGGTTCTTCTTATTAGACAGCACTCGAAAATTGGGTACTGCACAATTAACTTATAATATTGTGTAGTATTGAAGTCTAAAACATCAATTGGTATCAGAGCAGGTTATCCTTGAAGAGGCTAACACCTAGGAAAAGATCAAGATGAGTGCACCACCTGGGAACTGGGAAGGTCAATCAACTGCAAGGCCACCACTCTTCAATGGCCAGTACTATTCATGGTGGAAGAATAGAATGAAGGATCACCTTATTGGAGAGGATTATGAACTCTAGGACATAGTCACTGATGAACCGCTTGCAACAATGAAGAAAACTGCTGAAGGATTAGATGTACCCAAGACTAGGGCTGACTGCACAACTGAGGATATGAAGAAATGGGAGAAGAATGCCAAGGCCAAGAAGTGGCTAGTGTGTGGACTAGGCCCAGATGAATACAGCAGAATCCAAAGCTGCACCACTACCAAGGAAATCTGGGATACTCTACAAGTGGCTCATGAAGGAACAACTCAAGTGAAGAGTTCTAGAGGTACATTGCTATACTCTCAGTATGAAAACTTCACTATGAAAGAAGGAGAAACAATTCAGGAGATGTACACAAGGTTCACAACCTTGACTAATGAACTCAAGTCTCTTGGAAGAGTCATCCTTGAAGAAGACAAGGTTGAGAAGATTTTGACAAGGGTTCTGCCTATCTCCTGGGAAAGCAAGATAACTGCCATCCAGGAATCCAAAAATATGGCAACCCTTAGACTAGATGAGTTGATTGGCAACCTTACTGCTTATGAACTCAGAAGGCAGACCATGAAAATGGATGCCCCAAAGAAGGAAAGAAGTCTAGCACTAAGGATCACAGAGGGAGCAGATCTGGAGGATGATGAGATGGCCATGATCACCAAAGAATTCAGAAACTTTCTCATGAGGAAGAAAGGCATCTCTAGAGGGGGAAACTTCAACAAGGCAAAGGCTCCTGAAAGGCCAGCTAATGAGGGATGCTACAAGTGTGGAAAAACTGATCATCTCATCAAAAACTGCCCCCAGTGGGAAGTAGAATGGAGGAAGGAGAGATATGAAAGAAAGAACGGGAAGAAGGAACTGGTCCAACCCAAGAAAACTACTACAAAGGTTATGGTTGATGCTTTGGGGGAAGTTCAAATGAAGAATCAGAAGATGGTGAGACAGAAGATCAGGCTCTCATGGAAATTGGAGAATCTGATGTGGAGACTTATGAAGAACCACAGGTAAGTATCTCACATCTTAAAACAAAATTAATGTTTCTGTCTAAGGAGAAACTCTCTGAGTTGCTACTTGAATTCAATGATGATTTTGAGGAGACAACTAAAGAGAAAGATCAACTATCCAAAGAGTGTGCAATGCTAAGAGCAAAATGCATGGACCTGGAAATAAGGGTCAGTGAATCTGAAAAGAAAAACATTGTCTTGATCAACCAGGTTCAACCATTCGAAACTGAGATTATAGAACTAAAATATGAAAATTTAAAGTTAAGACTAGGATCCAGTAAAAAGGTAGTTGATCACTCTCATGCTAAGTTAGAAGAAGACTTAGGTAAACTGAAAGATAAAATGTATGCCAAAGATGAGCAGATAAGATCTCTTAAAGAAGAACTTGGCAAAGTCAAATATGAATTTGATAGAACACGTAAGTGGAATAAGTCTTCTGATGCTTTAATATGGCTCCAAGAGAATCATAGTAGCAACCGGAGAAGGCTTGGTTTTGGGAGTCAATTTCCTAAGTGGGATCCCAAAAGAAAGTATCTCACTCTCCCTGAAAATAAAATTTGCACCCATTGTGGGAAGACTAGCCACTATAAATATGAGTGTTCTGCAAAAGAAAAGGCTAGTCAGAAAAATGAGAGATTCATTACAAAGAAAACTGGCTACCAAACTAGGCCAGAAAAAATTTGATTCATCCATTCTCTCATGGAAAAGGACCCAAACTAGTTTGGGTTCTTAAAACTAACCCCTGATTTGAAGGACCCAAACAATTTTGGTTTTTGGATAGTGGCTGCTCTAAGCATATGACAGGGAACAAGGAACGGTTCCTTTCACTTGAAAACCTCAAAGGAGGAAATGTATCCTTTGGAAACAGAAAGAAAGGCGAAATAATAGGGGTCAGCAAGGTAGGTAAAGATGACACACGTTCAATTGAACATGTGTATCTGATAGATGGCTTGAAATATAGCCTAATCAGTGTGTCACAACTTTGTGACAGAGGTAACCTTGTTTCTTTTACTTCCACAAAATGTTTTGTGATCAACCAGCTTACTGGCAAGATTGTTTTGCAGGGAAAAAGAATGAACAATATCTATGTCATTGACTTGTCCACAGTGTCTGACAATGAACTCACTTGCCTTAGTGTGTTGGACAGTGATCCCCTCTTGTGGCACAAAAGACTTTGTCATGCAAGTCTTAATCAACTTAACAAGCTAGTCTCTAGGGACTTAGTGGTAGGGCTTCCTAACATTAAGTTCAAAGAAGACAAGGTTTGTGAGGCATGTGCAAGGGGAAGTATGAACCAGAAGATGAGGAGCTTGGACTGGTGAGGAGCAATGACTACATTGAAGCACCTATGGCAGATGGAAAAAGTGATGGACCAGGTTCAACAACCCCACACAACTCGACAAGGGGAATTCCTCATGAAAATACGGGCCCTGATCCTGTTCAACAGCAACAAGACAACATGGAACAATCCAGAAGTGAACAACTTGTTCTCAAACCACACAGATATCAGAGTTTCACCCTCTTGAGAACATCATTATAGACTTGAGATCTGGAATCAAAACTAGATCCTCCTTGAAAAATCTGTGTGCGTTTGATGCATTTATATCCTTGATTGAACCAATGAACATTGCTGAAGCCCTGAAAGATGCTGTCTGGGTAACTGCCATGCAAGAGGAGCTGAATCAATTTGAGAGAAGTCAAGTATGGCACTTGGTACCCAGGCCACTGGACAGATCAATAATTGGCACCAAGTGGGTCTTCAGGAACAAACTCGATGAGGATGGAACTGTTACAAGAAACAAGGCAAGACTGGTTGTTCAAGGATACATCCAAGAAAAGGGAATTGATTATGATGAGACCTTTGCTCCCAGGGCAAGATTGGAGGCAATCAGACTTCTTATAGCATTTGCTGCACACATGGAATTCACTCTGCATCAGATGGATGTCAAGAGTGACTTTCTCAATGGCTATTTGAAGGAATAGGTATTTGTAAAATAGCCTCCTGGTTTTGAAAGCAAAGAATCACCTGATCATGTATATAAACTTGACAAGGCTCTCTATGGTCTCAAGCAAGCACCTAGAGCTTGGTACGAGAGATTGTCAAAATTCCTGCTGGAACATGGGTACAAACGAGGCAAAATAGACAGTACTTTGTTCCTAAAGGAAAAGGGAAAAGATCTTCTGATTGTACAAATATATGTTGATGATATCATATTTGGGGCAACAACTGAGAAGCTCAGCAAGGAATTTGCTACATTAATGGGGAGTGAGTTTGAAATGAGTATGATGGGTGAGCTAACCTTTTTCTTAAGTCTGAAAATCAAACAAACTACACATGGAACAATGATTCATCAACAGAAGTATGTGAAAGAACTCCTCAAGAAGTTCAAAATGGAAGATTCAAAGGAGATAGATACCCCAATAACCACAGCTACAAAATTGGATGTGGTTGAAACTGGTTCATCCGTTGATCAGAAGATGTATAGAGGGATGATTGGGTCTCTACTATATCTTACTGCAAGTAGACCTGATATTGTGTTCAGTGTGGGACTATGTGCTAGGTTTCAAGCCAATCCAAAGGAGTCCCATCTCACTGCAGTAAAAAGAATTTTGAGATATCTGAAGGGCACCACTGATTTGTGCCTTTGGTATCCTAAAGGTAGTAATTTTGACCTTGTAGGATATGCTGATGCTGATTATGCAGGTTTCCTGGTTGACAGGAAAAGTACTTCAGGCATGGCTCACTTTTTGGGCTCCTGCCTTGTATCTTGGGCCACCAAGAAACAAAATTCAGTAGCCTTGTCTACTGCTGAGGCTGAATATGTGGCTGCAGCCTCTTGCTGTGCCCAGTTGCTATGGATCAAGCAACAACTCCTGGACTTTGGTATAGATGTGGGATGCATTCCTATTTACGGTAATAACACTAGTGCAATTAGTATGACTAAGAACCCGGTTCATCACAAGAGAACTAAGCACATAGATGTTAGGCACCATTTCCTGAGGGATAACTATGAAAAAGGGATGATCTCAATCGAATTCTGTGCTACTGATCGCCAAATTGCTGATATATTTACCAAAGCATTGAGTAGGGAGCATTATGAGAGAAACATGCTTGAATTAGGGATGACTAAGATCACCTAATTGAAAAACAAAATGAAAAAAAAAACTGAAAAAAATTGAAGAGAAAAAGGGGAAGTTTTCTGGCTAGAAATTTTAATTAGTTACTTAATCAGATTAATCATTGCTCAGTAATATGTCTTTATTGCCATACTCATCTGCCATGTATTAATATGATTCCCTAGTTGCTAATGATGTTTCTCTATTTTTGTGAATTGAGGCAAAATAAAGATTTTTAACAGGATGAACCTGGTTCATCCATGCTGGTTTACATGACTGACAAGGTACGTTCTCATCTCCATACATGTATTAATTCAAGTACAGTCATACATGAGTAGGACTCTATCCATTTATGGTTCAGTTCAAATTCTCGTACTTACCCAAATAACGAACCAGTTTCAAGAAGCTCCGTCACATTAAATTAGCCTAGTTTTAGGGGGAAAGAAACGGTCTAATCAATGTCTAATCACTAACAGTCCTTAATCGATTAGTATCCTACTTGTGTTAATACACTTCCGTTGTAATCACCCTAGCCATAAGTTATAAATAGGCCATCATTACCCATTGTGAATAAAGAAATAGAAGAACCCTGTTCAAGTCAGTCAACACTCAAATCTCTACTACCTTTTTCCCTCTCTTTTTTTTCTCTCTAAAATTTAAAACCATGTCGTCTGCTTCATCTGATTCTAAAAATCGTGACTACGATGAAGGAGTATATGAGTCTGATTCTCCACCGGTCTACAAATTTGAATCCCTTGAGACACATGAACCCCCTGAACACCATGATGCCCCTGAACCCAAACCAGATTCGTCCAGTGAATCGTTCAAATCAGCACATGAAGACGATGCACCTGGTTTGTACAATAATGAGAAAAGTAATACTAAAGTTACCTCTGTGTTAACTTCTGAAAATAGATTTGTGCTGGTGGGGTCTTTGGTGGATGTGGAAGTGCCAAGTAGGCAAAGAAAAACTGGGAAATTTCTTGAGAACGAGGGAGATGCAGGTGTGAGGGGATCTGGGAAGGATGGTACCACACTTGAAATTTGTGGCCCCATTCTTGAAAATCTTGAAGATGATGTCGTAGTGACAAGGGGAACTCATGATGTAGAGGAGGATGCTGCTGGGTTGGAAAAATTGATGACTAAGATAGATGAACATGTTTCTTCTGGGGAAGAAATTTTGGCTGAGAGACTGAAGAAACTGGGGGACTCATACAACCCCAAGAAGAGAAGGACTCCAAAGTCTATCAAGTCTAAAGCCTCAGTTTCCTCAAAGAAAAGGAAAACTGATGTGTCTGTTGGTGTACCTGTTCCAAGGGTACGAGCTACGAGAAATACTGTTCGAGAAGAAGAGGAGAAGCTGGAAAAATCTCTACAAAAGAGCAAAAGAAAGAAGGCTGAGAAAGGGAAAACGAAAGTGGGTGAGCATGTTGAGGCTATTGCTGATGATGAGGTGTTGGACCTGGTCCAACAAGAAGAGGAGGTTGCTCCAGTGGTGATCAAGACACCCAAGCCTAAAAAGGCTAAGACTTCCACAAAGAAGTCAGCACCTGTGTCTGCTACCACTGAGAGTACATCTATGAGGACAAGGTCTAAAGTAAAGTCAAAGAAGAAAGTTCAGATTGTTGAGAGGGATGATGATCTTAAATGGAGTGGAGATGAAGAGAAGGAGGTTGGAGAAGTGTCGACTGACAGAGTTTCCATGTTTGTCAAGAGACATATCTTGAAGGGAAAGTTACTGAAGGATTTGGAGGAGCCGAGTATGAGGTACTTAGTGGATTTTCTGGCAGCGCAAGGCTGGAAGGACATGGTCCTTCGCATGGAAGGCAGGCTGATCAGAAATGAGGTTGTGGAGTTCATGGGGAATGCAACTGTGATTGGAGGAAGGGTTACTTCATTGGTCAGGGGAGTTGAAGTCTCCTTTGATGCTCAAGAACTGGGGGTTATTCTAGATATTCATGCTGAGGGCTATGAAGATTATACAAGGCAGAGATGGCCTTGGTTGGATGGAATGGCCTCAACACTCAACATCACCAGATTCTTTTGTGACAATGAAGAGGAGCCTGAACCCAGGGCTGTGTACAAAAGCGAGGTGAAGCCTGAACACAAGCTGTTTGTAACGACCCAGCCGGTCGTTTCGTGTGTTGGGACTCAGTTCCCATGAATGACTCTTCCCATAGAGACTACTCGTTCCTTATGACTTGTGTGGGCCGGTAGTTCGAGATTCGGAAGTGTTTTGGCCAGTTCAGGAACACTTGGTTCCTGAAGGCTAGCTTATTTGGCTGATTTTGGTTTCGAGCAGCATTTTGAGCGAACGACCTCGGAATCGAGTTCTGACAGCTCCAGCAGCTCCGGATGATGATTTACTAGTTGGGAGTGTGTTCGCCTCGGGTTTCTGATGACCCGGGAGTATTTCGGCACCTGAATTGGAATTCAGGATTTCATGTGATTTGAAATTCAGCCTGGAATTGGACCTCGTGATATCATGGTCCGAATGGAATTCTAGAACTCGAAATAGTTCCGTACAGTCATTTATGACTTGTCCGCAAAATTTGGGGTCATTCCGAGCAGTGTAGACCCGTTCGGCGTATTGATGAGCCGTTGAAATTTTTCTTGAAATCCTAAGTTTGATCTAAGGGGTTTTGGAGAGTGATTCTTGGTTTGAATGATGTTTCTAGTGTTCTGAGAGCTCGAGCAAGTGCGTCATGCGATTTGGGACTTGTTGGTATAATTTGTCGAGGGCTCGGGTGGGCCTAGGGGTCTCCCGGACCCCGACCGGGGTCAAAAACTAGCATTTGAACTGCTAGTGGGAATTTACTGGTGTGACCGAACCTGCGGTCCATAAGCCGCAGGCGCGAGGTTTGCACCAGCGGAATTTCCCTCGCAGGTGCGGCTCCTTTCGTAGGAGCGATTTTCACTCCGCGGGCGCGGCTCCGCAGGAGCGGACAAAGGCCCGCAGGCGCGATCTTTCCCAGGGGCCCAAGCCATCGCAGGAGCGGCCTATTCTTCGCAGGCGCGGCTCCGCAGGCGCAGACAAAAGCCCGCAGGTTCGAGAAATTGCCCAGTGCCCAGGCCATTTTCCGCAGGCGCGACCCAATTTCCGCAGGTGCGGAAACTGCTGGGCAGTTCCATTTAAAAAGCCATGTCGCGAATTCATTTTCTAAAAACACATTTCTTCCATGGTTGACGACCCCAAGAGCTCTAGAACAGATATTTTGGCCTAGGTACTCAGGTAAGTGATTTCCGTAACCCTCCGCACGTATTTTCTTTCGTTCTTTGAGAATTTCCTCTTCCTAATTCATGGAAATTCATAAGATTTTGTTTGGGGAAGAAAGAGGGGTTTGATGTTATTGTGAATTCTGATTTTTGGGCCATTGAGGGATGATTAATGGAGTTAATCTTGATCCTTAGGCGACGTATAACNATCGAGGGTGATTCGGAGGATTCGAGCGTCGTGTTGATCGGTCCGTTGGCCGGAGGAGCACTTGTTCAGGTGAGTCTCATTTCCAAACTTTGTAAAGGGGAAATGTCCCCTAGGCTCTTGATTGCTAGTTGTGCTCATTGAGGGGGGCTACGTGCGTACCACGTGACGAGAGTCCGTACGTGGCATCTATATTGTACGTTGGGTAGCGTTAGGACCCACGAGCATGTTCTAATTGTTGTTTGATATTATTTGACGTTTTGTACAAGTTATT
>ML262180.1:0-24278 GCA_005239495.1 Nicotiana undulata
CACTGGGGTCACAGCCACGGGTGTCACAACCAGGGGGGTCACAGGCATCAGTATCACAGCCGCCTCCGGTCACTCCCGCGATGTCGCAGTCACAGGGATCACAGCCATCTTCATCAGCGACTCCATCTCTTGCAGGCCTTCGCCTGCGAGATACTAGCTCTGACCCCCCTACACCTTCCACAAATGCATCTAATGTACTTGTTTCCGACAATGACATTGATGATGACGAGGAAGTGCATCGTGATCAGTATGGCAGGATCATCATAATCCCTGAGGGTGATGGGTAAGAGTAATTTGATTTTTTTACGTTTATTGTTTTGTACAGTTTGTACTAATATATTAATGCATTTTTTTTTGTTAAATTGCAGGTTCATTCCGAGTAACACTACTACGAGGATAATCACCAAATCCACCAGAAAGCTTTATGATGCCCCTTATACGAGTTGGAGCGAATTCCCATTCTCGCTGAAGGAGCAAATTTTCAATGAATTTAAGGTATAAATTTTCTTTNTCAAGTGTGTATGGGAACACCGCTATAGCGAGGAGGTGGTTGCAAATTTTAATCTTAAGGCTCGGAAGCAGTTGTCGCATAGTTTCTCCAACGCTAGACTGTTCAACCAGAAGCCTGGATGGTTGCTTGACCATTTATGGGAGGATTTGAAAAGGCAGTGGCTTACCGCAGAGTTCTTAAAGAAGAGCGAAAAAGGAAGAAAGCTCGCGCATCCGAGAAGGGAGGCTCCTTGCACACTGGAGGTGAGATCAGCCAAGGGACTATAAAAAGAAGATTGGTACGTAATTTATTAATTTATTTTAATTTTCAAAGTATATCTATTCTGTTTATTAACTATAATTTATAAATTTTCAGGAAAAGAAGTTGGGTCGTCCAATGAAACAAGATGAGTTATTCAAGGAGACTCATATTGGCAAGAAGAAGAAAGAGACTGATCCAGAAAGGTGGGTCGAGGGCCGAGCATCGACTGTACATGTAAGTTTTCACTTTTCAAAAAGTATTTTGATTTACTCTTATATAAATTTTCAAGTACTAATTAAATATAATTTTTCTTATAGGATCGCTTCACAGCTGACGTGGAGGAATTCATACGTAGTCAACCACCTAATGAGTCGGGCGAGGCAATCCATATTTCGGAGGAGGATGCAAAAAGACTATGGATGCAGGCGGCTGGCGGTGCAAAATATGGGAAGGTATACGGGCTTCCTAATAAGAAGTTCCATCGCTATCATTGTGGAATGCAAGGAATAGGAGCTTCCTCGCAAGGCGAGCAACTAGACGGGGAGAGACTCTCCTCTATGCGGGAGACTGTGGCAAAGCTCACAAGCGAGCTACAAGCGTCCAAGAAAAGAGAGAAGCTTAGAGATGCTCAGTACCTTGGCATGCAAGCTCAGATCAAATCTCTCCTAGCTTCTGGAACTTTTACGATTCCCCGGTCTCGCGAGTCATCGCCAGAGGCTCACCTTGAACATGACCGTTCCATCCGTCCTCCCCGTTGTAGTTCCTCCCGTCCTCCCCGTGGTCGTTCTTCTCGTCCTCCACAAAATGACCCTTCTCATTACCGTCTTATTGTTGTTGTTGTTGTAGTTCTTATTATTGTAATAGGATTTGGTATGTTGGCAGATGGTGTAGCTGCCAAAATAGGCAGTTTCCGCCAAAATAATACCCAGAAAAGTGACCAATTTTGGTCGCTATTCTATTTAAAAAAAATAATTTCCTGGGATATAGCGACCAAAGTTGGTCGTTACTAAACCCAGATTTCAAGAATAGCGACCAGCTTTGGTCGCTATTTTCTTTAAAAAAATATTTTTTCTGTAATTTGTCGACCAAAGTTGGTCGCCAATTTATTAAAAAAAATTCAAATTGTTAACATTAGCGACCAATTCTGGTCGCTATGGATTAAAAAAGATTAAAAGAATTTATACATAAGCGACCAACTTTGGTCGCTATTGTCCAGATTTTAAAAAATTAAATTTATTGTACAGACCAAAGTTGGTCGCTATATTTATATAATAAATAAATAAATAATAACGTAATTTAAATTTAGAGACCAACTTTGGTCGTTAAATTTATATTATTAAAATATTACAGCGACCAATGTTGGTCGCTTTTGTTAATACCTGTTATATTTGGTCCTTTTACTTTAGGGACCAAAGTTGGTCGCTATTTAGCGACCAAACTTGGTCTTTACCGAAAAGGGACCAACGAAAAAGCGACCAAGCCTGTTTAGACGCTTTTTGGTCGCTATTTCACTATTTAGGGACCAACTTTGATCGCTTTAACTGGTCACTTTTTCTCGGATTTTTAGTAGTGTACGCTGACATGCTCTTAACGAAATCTATATATAAAATTTTACGCACATGACGGATGATACAAAGTCCTCAAGTTTCTCAACTAATTCTTTGTTGTTAAAAATCCTCAATTTTTTTCTTATTAATCAATTTGTTTTCCTCTCTTATTGTGAATTTGTTTTGTAGTAATAATTACTTACGTGTCGTTTAGTTTAGACTTTAGAAGTAAGTTATACAAATATATTTTAATTCATGAATTACTAATTCTCATATTCTTATTTTACATTTTATGCCACATAAAGTCGTACATTAGTTTTTATATAGCTTATGCGGATGTTAATTACATGAAAATTAAAATTAGAAACTAAACATTATAATAACTTATGCAGAAAAACAGTACACCAAATATGGAAGTAGAAAATAAAATTAGAAACCAAATATTATAATAACTTATGCATAAAAATATTACACCAAATATGGTAGTAGTACTGAGGCTAGCACTTTTAAGCAACGTTGTACTGTCTTATGACTCTTGCATCCTTTGCTATATAACTTCTTGAAAATTATCTGTACATGGGAGATTTTTTTCTTTCTTTTTATTTTTTTCTGTATAATTTCAAATTGTCAAATAAGATATGCTACTACCTTTGTCCTCTATCCTCTTAAGTTAATTAATATACAGTTGTGTCTGCTTAATTATTATGTTTGTATGCATATTCATCAATTTTATTCTCATCTAAATTAAATTTAAACGGCATATTTATCAAATTTATTCTCATCTAAACAACATCTTTAAAACAAAAAAAAACTATTTCTAAATTCAAATTCTTCATGATCGCGCAAAGCGCAAATAAATTTACTAGTTATTGTATAATAATAAGCGCATAATATTAATATCTGTGAATTCTATCGTCACTTTACATTAATCTCAAGATATAAAGTTTTTATAGTATAACGAGCCAGTTGTTCAAATTAAAAGGAGTTGAATTAGGGAGATGTTACAGACAGTGCAACATTTATGGAACCTTGTGCTGGACGAAACATTTCACCAACAAGTGCACGTTTTGACTGTTCGTCAACAAGGAAATCTAATTAGATTGTTCTAGTACGACACAAGAAATTACTATTAGGTTTAGTAAATGAAAAGTCCTTTGCCTAACATTTGGAGTAAGCTATACCTTTTTTCGAAATGTAAGATGAAAAGCAAGAAAAAAAAAATTATACGTTTTTTTGCCTGTTTACCTTCTAATTCTTTTATTCCATTAGTATTACTTTGTCTAATATTTGTTTCGAAAAGAACAAATTTTTTTTTTGAAATTCTTATTTTATTTGTAATGATATATATACTTTTATAGTCATAGAAAATATCATGACATATTTAATATCATGACTTTATTTTTCTAATATTAAATTTCATATCCAAATGTACAAATAAAATAAAAAGAGTAGTATTTACTATTCCATTCGGTCCACTTTAAGTGATATTTTGATTCTTTTGCACGTATTAGGATAACTTTTTAGCATTAATTAATAATGAAATTATCATACTAATCTTAATATGCTTATTAAAAATATAATAAACTACTCCTAGTCCTAGATGCTCTTTACTCCATTAATAACTTTGAAAATAAGAGTTAATTTTTTTTTTATATCTGAAAATTAAATATTGTGGACCACAAAAAGAAAAGAATCTATTTAATTGAAACCGTGTCCCTTGCTACGGTATGTTCTTTCCGTCGTAAAAATGCGTAGCAGAAGAAGAACGTGACACTTGTTATGTTGGAAGGAAGAACACGTTAAGACGTTTTCATGTTGGTGTTGGTGGCTTGGGTCCTTCCTTTCATAATGAGGAGTCATGACTCATGACTCTTCCTCTGCTGCAATACTTGTCTTTTTCAACACAAACTACATAATTCCACGTATAGCTGCTTCAATAATTACACTACTTTGACATCCTTGGAACAAATGTTGCAACCAAACTGTACAAAATTCACATGTTGCCTCTTGGCGCTCAAAACCCAGTGCAGCGCTGCGAAGCTAGTAGCCTATCGCACTGTGTAGTCCCTGTATACCACTAAAACGTTTTTATTTTATTTTCAGCCACTACATCTAAATTAAGACTACTACTAACGTCGTACTAAGATGCAAAAATAACTCGAGAACAAAATGTCGCTAATTTGGGAAAACTCGTTTTTCCCTATTGACTTGACGTACAAGGATTAATGAATAGGGATGGTAATGGGGCGTGACGGGTGCGGGGTAGAGTGGGTTTTGTTTGATGCGGGGTGGAGCGAGTTTACTCTTATGAGGTTGCGGGGGTGGGGCGGGGCAGGGCAGGGCGGATTAGAATAATTTTTAAACATTTTAAAGCGGGGCGGGACGGGTTGCAAGTTTAATGCGTGTTCAATGCGGAGCAACTTTGAATTTTAGCTTTTTTAAAACAAAGCAATCATTTCAATTAGAATTTCACATTCTGACTTGAATTAAATTTATCCATTTCATCATAAAATCAATCTTAATTCCTAACTTGACATCTTAGAATAACTTGGTCTTTTATGAGCTCGATTTTTTTTTGGGGCAATTAATTAAAAGAGAGTATGAAAATGTGGATGAACCAAAATTTCTCATACCAAACACTAATTAAGATGCGAGACTAAAGCAATTAACAGAAAGTAACAACTATAATCAAAGAAATTAATATGAATTACGCTGAATCAAATCTATGCTTTCCTTATTTCATACACTATTTTTCTGATTTCAAATGTGCATTTTAAAATTATTTGATTTATAACTAATCAATTTGCATAAGTCTCACAAAGATGATATTACATAATTCCAAACTATTTTGTTTTAGAAAAAAAATTAAAGAAAAAATTAAGCGGGGCGGGGCGGGTCCAAGTGGGGCGGGTTAAAAACTGAAAAAATAACTATGCGGGGCGGGTTAAAAATTTTGTGGGTTTTTTCAAACCCGCCCCGCCTCGCCCCATTGCCATCCCTAAATGATCCCAATTTCTATGTAAGTATTGAAATAAATAGAGAATTTCTGTAAAATGTTGAAATTGTATTTTTCAATCCGAATGAATAAATTGTACTGTACAAGCTATATAATATTTACGCGTGTCTTTCACTAACTGCCTAACCTCTAACTGCTTTTGTACACGTGTGTAAAGAAAGAAAAGAGAAAATACATAAATAGTGACATCCAGCTGTCATCCAATGGACTAAAACTAACAGGTGAGATTAGAGAACTAAACGGAGAGTGTTGTACTAGATCATGACATGTGGAGAGATAAAATAAAAGAACCCCAACTCTGTATCTCACAACCATTAGAAGTGTAACCTAGCCGCCTTCAACCTGTATCCAAATTTGGAGATGCAATGTCTCCAACACCCTCTCCCCCCCCCCTCCAAGTTGGGAGGGGGAGAAAGAACGCCCAACTTGCCCAGTAAACCCCAATTAAGAGGCCCAGAAAGGGGCTTAGTGAAGAGATCGGCCATCTTTGAGTGAGAGGGAACAAATTACAAGGAGATAAGGCTGGCCTGGAACTGCTGCCTCACGAAATGGCAATCGAGCTCAACATGCTTGGTGCGGTCGTGAAAGACAGGTTTTTTGGCGATATGTATGGCCGCCTAACTGTCATAGTCGAGAGCAACCGACAACTAGGGCAGAATGGAGTGATCATCAAGTAAACGGACAAGCCAAGTAAACTCAGCAACAACGCGACGCATAGAACGATACTCAGCCTCCGCAGAAGACAAAGAAACAAATTATTTTTTATTTCCACGAAACCGGGCACCCACCAAGACTGATGAAGAAACCACTAATGGAACGCCGAGAATCAGGCAAGAACCCCAATCATAATCACATAAAGCAATAAGCTCAAAGAAAGGAGAATCAGACATAAAAAGCCCCAAACCAGGGTCACGAAGAAGGTAGCGGAGGTAATGTTTGGCAGCACCAAGATGAGGAACACGAGGGGTCTGCATGAACCGACTTAGATGATGGACTGAAAATGACAGATCTGGGCGCGTGTGAGTCAAAAAATTCAAATTGGCCAACAAGCATGGATCAAAGTAGGATCAGACAAAAGATCACCTGATCAGAATGAATTTTGCACGAGGGATCCAAAGGGGAACTAGCTGGAGACAAACCACAACAATCACATTCAAAAGCAGCTCCATAGTGAATTTGCGCTTGCTCAAAATCATACTAGAATCGAGGCGAAGCACTTCCATCCCTAAGAAGTAAGATAAGCATCCCAAATCCTTAATTTTGAATTCTGAATCTACAAAATGTTCAAGCTCATTCAACTCTTGCATGTCATTCCCATTTATAAGTATGTCATCGACATAAAAGACCACCAATGAAAGAACCAACCTTAAGTCGACAAACCATATTAGGTGCAGGAGGTAGTAACCCAACAGGAAACTTCATATACACCTCTTCGTGCAAATCACCATGTAGAAAAGCGTTATCAACATCCAAATGATACAACCCCCAATTCTTCTTCACTACCAAGGCTAAGATACATCGAATGTTGGTCATTTAGACCACGGGAGAGAAAGTCTCTGTGAAATCAATCCTTTCCCGATGTATGTCCCCTCTAATGACCAGCCGAGCTTTTAATCTCTCCAAGCTACCATAAGACTTGAGTTTCACTTTGTAAACCCAATTACAAGGTAGAGACTTCCTACCTTGTGGTAAAAGAACCACTTCCCAGGTCTCATTGGTGACTAAGGCATCAATTTCTTTGGCCATAGCTTCTTGCCAGCCTGGATGCATGGATGCATGGGAATATGAAGAGGGATCTTGAATGAGGGGAAGATGAGTGTATTGTTTGTTAGGAGAAGATAATTCACTGAAAGAAAACTGCAATGGAGAAATAGGAGAGAGAAAATAAGAAGCGAAAACGGTGAACAGGTGTTTTGTGATCCCTCAAGGACTTGCAAAAGGCAGTTTCAATAAGAGGTGTTGATTATGGTGAAGAAATAGAATAGTCAGGAATACGAGGAGAATGAGATGTAAGATAAAAAGAAGAAGAAGAAGAAGAAGAAGAAGAAGAAGAAGAAGAAGAAGAAGAAGAAGAAGAAATCTGTGAGGATGAACTAGAAGGAGAAAAAGTAGAAGATGGTTGGATAGGAGAAGTAGGAGAGGAAGGAGTAGGAAGCATAATAGAAGAAGGAATAGGAGAAGACTGGATAGGAGAATTAGGAAAGGAATGACTAGAATGCAGAGGAGAAGATGAAATGGGAGAAGGAGAATTATCTGAATGACCAAACTGGATGAGATGGGCATAGAATAATCAAAGGAATATTATGTAGGAAATAAAAGGTAATGAAACTTAGTATGTGGATTATAGAATGAAAAAATTGATTCATTAAAAATGACATTTCTGGAAGTAAAAATGTTTCTAGTTTGTAGGTCCAACAACTTATACCCCTTCTTCCTGAAAAGGTATCCAATGAACACACAAGAAGTTGCTCTAGGATCCAATTTTTCTCTATGATGTGGTAAAGTAGAGGCAAAACATAAGCACCCAAAGCATTTGAGTAAACTGTAATTAGGAGGCTTCTAAAATAAAATCTCACCGGGAGTTTTATAATGAAGTAATTTAGACAGAAACCTATTGATGAGAAAAGTTGTTGTTAGTAGACATTCTTCCCAAAAGTCAATAGGGACTTTTGAATGAAAAAAGAAGGGCTTTACAAGTTTCCAATAAGTGTTTGTGTTTTCGTTCAACAATGCCATTTTGTTGAGGTACCAACACATGATGTTTGGTGTAAAATGCCCTTAGAAGCAAAGTAGGTGATGGTTGCAACACTGCTTCCTAGTTCAAATGCATTGTCAGACCTTATGGTCTTGACTTTTGTATCAAATTTCCTCTCAACCATAGAAAGAAATGATTGAAGCACTGTATAGGCATTACTCTTAGTATTGAGCAAATATGTCCAAGTACCTCTATTATAGTCATCAACAATGGTAAGAAAATGCTTAAAATCATCATGTGCGGGTGTTTTATAAGGGCCCCAAATGTCTATGTGGATAAGTTCAAAAATGTGAGAGGTGGACGTGATATTATTAGGAAAAGGTAATTTATGTTGTCTAGCCATGGACAGATGGTACAAGTAAAAACAACATGTGTGAAATTAGATTGTGTGCAACCAAGGATATGTCTCATAGCAGAAATAGGTAAATGACCAAGTCTTACATGCCATAAACTGTCACAAAAAACTACAGAACTACACATAGAATGTGAAACATTGGATTTAGTAGAAGTGTTTACAATAGAAAATGGAATGACGGATTTAGTTTTATTTTTTTATGTACGGAGAAAAAAAATGTGTTTAGTAGAGAAGATATAGTCCAGCTTTGACATCACCAAGAACAGAAGGCCTTATCGGGGAAAGGCCCTACAAGAAACAGAAAGAATCAGAGAAGATGAGAATAGATTTAAATTGTGTGCATAATCTGTGAACAGACATGAGACTGAATTTAAAATCTAGAACTAGTAAGACAGTGTGTAGAGTCAACTCAGAGTGTACTGTAACTTGTCATGTATGTGTTACTTTTACCCTTTGAGAATTAGGAAGAATGACATTCATAGGAGTAGGAAGGACTTTAGTATTTCTGAGAATGCTTGGATCAAAAGTCATGTGTTTAGAGGCTCCAGAGTCAATGATCCAAAAATTACTCTTAGTGTTCTTAGAAAAAATGATAGGAGCAGGCAGAGATGTACCAGCATAATTGGCATTCACATTGACTTCAGAATTTGTTGCTGCCTATTGTCCAATTTTGACCTGTTGAAGTAGTTCCACTAGTTATGTAAGTTGTTCTTGTTTAAATTGTTGCTTATGTGTCATTGTTGTAAAATTATCTTACACCTTTATATGAGAAAATAACATACCTTGAATAGGATTTTGTGGCATCATTTTCATGTTGTTATTTCTAAAATTTTACTGCTGAGGATAGCCATGAATTTTAAAACGTTTTTCAATACTGTGACCTGGCTTCTTGTAGTAGTTGCAGAATAACCCTTACTTGTATTCCTGATTATTTCTATCGTCATATCCAATAAAAGAGTTTCTAGCTTGAGAATTATTTCCACCAGAGGAGTTCCCAGGATGACTAGCAAAATTGTTAGAGATTCCATGTGGTTGGTTGAATTTTTGTGTTATGGCATCAAAAGAACTAGAGTCACTAGGATAGTTTCCTATAGACTGAATTACCTTTTGTCTCTCTTCTTGAAGCAGTATGTAATAGGCTCTGTCAATTGTTGGTGAAGATTGCATCATCATGATGTTTCAACTTACCCTAGTGTATGTCTCATTTAGTGCCATTAGGAAATGCACTAATTTCTGCCTTTCTTCGAGGGCATAACTCTTTTCAAGTGAACCATATTTACAATCCACACAAACACAAACAATTCTAGCATCAAGTAATTCTATCTCGTCCCATGTAGCCTTGATTTTGTTGAAGTAAGTAGTGATATTATTTGAACCTTAAACTGTTTCCAATAATTATTTTTGTAATTCGAAAGACTAAGCTAAATTCGATTGTCCATACCTTTCTTCAAGTTGTGTCCACATAATTCTAACTGATTTTGAATGAATTACACTAGGTCTGATCTCACTGGTCAAGGAATTTAGGACCCAAGCAAATACCATATCATTACATCGGATCCAATACTTTAAATAAGGTGAATCATCCTTCGACCTATCTAAGCTTACATCGATGAAGCAAAGTTTATTTTTGGCTGATAATGCAATCAAAATAGATTTTTTCAAGCGCCATATCCAGATCCATCAAACGCATGGGAAACCAAAGCTAGCTCAGAATCTAAGGCATAGAGATAGTAATGATGATCATGATCAAATTTTGTTGGTACTGCCGTTTTCAGTGGTCAATCAACAGAAAGTGAAGGGATAAAACCTAAAAATCTCAAGAGAAATTGTGAAGCAAAAAATCAAAAACGAAACTATATGAGATCAAAAAATTCAGTATTGATCTCACTGTTGTATTGAGATAAAAAGTTCAGATAGAAACCAGATGAGATTGGAATCGAAATTAAGTTGGTTCATTCCAAAGCTCTGATACCATGTTGAAATTCTAGAGAGAGTTTCTACAAAATGTTGAAATTGTATTTTCCAATCTGAATGAATAAAATGTATTGTACAAGTTATACAATATTCACGTGTGTCTTCCACTAACTGCCTAACCTCTAACAACTTTTGTATACATGTGTAAAGAAAGAAGAGAGAAAATACATAAATAGTGACATTCAGCTGTCATCCAATGGGCTAAAACCAACGGGTAAGATGAGAGAAATAAATGGAGAGTATTGCACTGGATCATGACACGTGAAGAGATAAAATAAAGAACCCCAACTCTGTATCTCACATCCATTAGAAGTGTAACCTAGCCGCCTTCGAGCTGTTTCCAAATTTGGAGATGCAATGTCTCCAACAATAAGCATTTAGATAGGAACACCATCATTAAAATTGTAGCAGTTGTCTGTTTTGAGCCTAGATCCGTACGGCTTTAAAATACGTTGCTATAATTTAAGCGTTATTTACTTATGTACATAGTAACTCTCCCGTATTTTATCGATTGGTATTCACCTGAAAGGGTATAAAAAAAATATAGAAAAGAGACATAAGTATCTTTATACTTGAACAGTGGCGGATGTACATAGACTGTTATGGGTGCCTGAGCACCCATTATTTTAACCGGGTTTAGTAAATTTACATAGACAATTAAAAAAATAGTTAGATAAATATAAAGTGAGCACCCATAGATAAACTCCCTTTTCCTCTTTTTTCGGATTTTTTATCGGCGATCACCCATCACTTTAAAATTCTAGATCTGCCACTGTACTTTAATCGGATCTTTTATTTACATTCTCGGCATTTGTGAGGTCCTATTACACTTTTGGAGTGTTTAAAAATGAAATTGTACAATAACTTTATTTTTTATGTGACAAAATTATATAACTAAATAAATTAATGATAAGTTCAGAAATTTTGTATACTGTTATGAAACAATAAAAGAAGAAGAATATTGCAGATAAAAGTAGGGAGAGAGAATTCTTATTGATATTGGGATGAATTACAATGGAATAAAACCCCTCTATTTATAGGGGAAAAGTGACTTAGCCACCAAGTAACAAACCCTAGAATCTCTCTAGAATATAGACATTCACCATAAATAGAATTCTATTTATAACACTCCCCCTTGAATGTCTATTCAACAATATGTGCCTCGTTAAAACATTAACTAAAATAAAACCTAGTGGGAAAAAATTCTAGTAAAGGAAAAAGAGTACACAAGTCTAACAATACGCCTTTTGGTTGTCTCGTTAAAAACCTTGCAAAGAAACCCCAGTGGGACAAAACATTGTAAGGGAAAAAGAGTACAACGCGTATTAACTCCCCCTGATGAGAGCGTCAATTTACATCCTTTAGCCTTCGCATCCCAATATTGTGCACTAGCTTTTTGAAGCTTGACATCGGTAGAGATTCAGTTGAACAAATCAGCCATATTATCACTTGAATGAATATGTTGCACCTTGAAATCATCATTCTTGTATATATATAATGTCTTCATATAATATCGTGGAATAGCCTTTTCAATATCTCCATGGAGGGAAAAATTCTCGCTATCACATTATCGTGCTTATAATTATAGCAAGATACATATGTCCACAAATTGCACGTAGGATGTGGTACTTCAGGACCAAGAATTATATATGCTTTAAGCAATTTAAATCCTTCGGGGATTTTCATATAAGTCAAGTCATATAAGCCATATGAATGGACTTTAGATGCATATCAAGTTTTTATGTCATGCTAGACATAAGATAGATAAAAGTGATTGCACAAACCATTGACTTTATACTTTCAAATGTTTGAACTGCAGGTCCAAAACTATATGTCTTTCATATGAAACAAATTCTATTCGAATTTTGTCTCTTTCATTTGGCCAATATTTTTATGTCCATATTCAACAGACTTAAGATCCTCATATATACGTAGCGCTATGGAAGATATCGTCGACGAACATTTTATATCGGTTCTAATATTTTTTTCCGTAAAGACATAACATAAAGATCTCTTCATTCATATTTTCAGGTACCTGAACCTCTCTTGAGATTTTATGAAGTGTTATGTCATGTGATCTTCTAGATCACTTGCCTCCTTTATTATGATCATTTTGATCATTTGCTCATCTTCTTTATCAAGAAGTTTATTTGAACCAATTTGTCTATACGCATTAAGCGTACCATAGACTTTGTCCTTTTAGGACATAATAGGAGCATTTGTAATGAGAATATAGTTACATTCTTTGGGTCAACAAATGCGTCTGACTTGCATTGCAATATATTGCAGATGAATTATCTTTTTATGAACTTCAAGTCCATATTATCTTATTCGAGGATTTAGATGTACAAATGATAATTCTTTCCACGTAACTTTTTCTCAAATGTTTATCATGTCTCCCCCTCATGTTAGAAAAACTAACTTTCTTCCTCAATCTTGGGAACCCATTTTTGTGCATTATGATGTTAATCAAAATATACATCGCACATCAATAATAATAAGATGGAATTATTTTGTTCCTGACCCTGAACCACTTGTGGGGGGAGAATATAATATACTTTCGTGTATAACATATATCAAAATGATAAAGATAACTTTGTTCTCATAAGCAATATTTTAGCTATTAAGTGGAGGCACTCAATAAATCATTTTGCTAAACCAATTGTGATGTAAACCAACATATCAAGATGAATTGTCTTGAATAGAAAATCTGGAAATTATGCTCTAAATTAAATTATTGAGCAAGTTACCTCACAAACACCAAGTTGTGGGTTAATAATAATCGCACATGTAACCATCCCATAGATGCATCTTGTGTGGTATACATGACAGGTGAGTGGGCCCATATTTACTTTTGATAAATTTCAAAATTCAAGGGATTCAATCTCAATTTTAATTGGTATAATAATCGTGAGAACACGAAAACTAAGAGTATTCGTAAAGAACTTTCTTGTTCTTTAATATTTACCCATGTGAATTCTCTTTAATTTTTGCACATCATTTAAATTAACATGGCTAAAATTAATTATGCCAAATGGATAAATTATTGATATTGATAAACTTCAGGTTTATACCATGACGTGTGCAATTATCAATAGACTCCATGTTTATTATGATATTGATTTTTATATCAATAAACATCCACTTTATTGTGGTATTCTTTTATTTGTGTAGTACAAACTGGAGAATAAAGCGGGTAACCTTTCACATACATATTACCACGCTACAAGTTGTAGTAATAGAAGATATTAAATCTTTCCTTTATTTATAATCTCAATATAACCAACCGCTTTCGCGAATAATTTAGAAACTCAATTATGTTTCTTTGAGACTTAGTACAACAAAATAAATTGACATGATTATCAATTTTATTTCTCCAAAATAGTAATAATTGGCTCTTCTAGAGCTCTCAATTAATTTGGTACTACCACGTATTCATCAACATCCTTATGTTGAATATCTCTTTTAAGGAGAAAGTTATAAATTATGGTCATTGTCAAAATTATATGCAAGATCTTTTTCTTGCATTAGTGTTTTCTTTAGTAATCACATTGCCAAAATATTTTGGCGTACAATAGGTACATGACCAATGACCATTCATGCCATAATAATGATATTATTTTCTTATATCATCTCAAACCTCCTTTTAGAGGTGAGTGTGGTATATTCACTACCACTAGAATATTCATATTCTTCCATGAATGAATATGCATTCATAAATAAGATGTTGTCACATTCACATCATGAATGGACTATAAGCATCTATATGTGCTTTACAAAATCTCATGTCAAATCGATGGCAAATATTACTTTCAAAGAGTGAAAGATTATTTTGAGAATTCTTATTATTCTCATTATCACAAATATGACGATTATAATTTCGTCTATTGTCACGTCCACATCCATTGATACCTTCATGGTAATAATTTATCTTCTTTCAGACTTATCACATATTGCTATCACATTCTCTTAAGGGGAATGAGAATGAAGTAAATTCAATGGGACAAGTTTCCACTTTTTTGCCCACAATCATACATGAATTTGATCATGACAATGCATAGAAATTTTACCACTTTGGTGGTTATAATTTCTTGCAAACTCTATAGTAGTTATACTCTAAGTTTATTGTCTTTGCTTGCATTTCAAATCAAATTATAGAATTTCAAGAATTTGAAAGAGAAAAATAAAGTAAAATACTTACCTTAAATCCAAAATTTAATCATGAAGAAAATTCATGGAACAACTGACAATCATTATGCTCAATTCCAAAGCTTCTATTCAATTTGTTAGAGTCTCATGCTGATAACATGTTATAAAACAATAAAAGAAGAAGAATATTGCAGAGAAAAGTAGGGAGAGAGAATTCTTATTGATATTGGGATGAATTATAATGGAATATAACCCCTCTATTTATAAGGGAAAAGTGACTTAGCCACCAAGTAACAAACGCTAAAATCTCTCTAAAATATAAACATTCACCATAAATAAAATTATAGTTATAACAAATATTAAATTATGATTTGATATATATATTATGTGGGCGCGGGATAATTATTGACCTCTCCTAAGATGGAAAAAAGTTGTAGGGTTTAGTTAATTCTCCCAAAAGAAAAAGGCAAAATAATTAATCTTCTTCTACAAAAACCATCACACACTTTAATACTCTTACGAGATTTCAGTAAGCTGAAAGTCAGGAAGAAGCGTGCGGTGCAAGCGATAGTCTTTGAGTGGGAACCCCTGCCCCCACCCCCACCCCCACCCCCACCCCCACCACCTTGACATCGGGTCGATCGAATACTCTCCAGAATTCTTTTGCCAAACAAACGCTTCACGCTTTTGCTCCTTAAGTTTCTCCACTGAAAACAGAGTCTCGGGATATTTTTTTTTGTTTGAGGTATTTATTGGAAGTGCGTTAGATTTTTGTTTTTGAATGGGAATATTGGTTGGGTGATGAGGAAGTCTTTCAAAGATTCACTGAAAGCACTTGAAGCTGATATTCAGCATGCCAATACTCTGTACGTCTACTTTATTCATCTCTATTCTTTCTTAACCTTTATTTAATTGTTGAATGCTTGAGTTTATTCTTATTTATTATTGTTTCCAATAGAACCTTTAGACAAAAAGTGTGGATCTTTATCACTGATGGTAGAATTATTTGAATATTTTTTAGGTAATTACCTCAAACTCGGTATTTTCTTCTGTGTGTAAATTTTGAGTATTGTTCCACCTTTCCTATCAGTTTATTCTCTGCCAATTTGAATATCATAAACAATAAAACCCTTAATTTGGAAATTCAGAATTATTTTGCCTAATTATTGAATGATTCTATGTACGTTTTCCTTCTGATGAGCTTATTCCCTTGTTTTTCCTAATATTGGAACAAACTTTGCTAGTATTAGGGTCCCTCAGCTTACTTCTTCTGAAATCTGAAAAATAAAAATTTTGTACCTTTTTTGCTTGAATGTTGCAAAAAATTTCATTAGGATATTTGGTCATGACTGATTTTCTTGAGATATACAGGGCTTCGGATTATCCAAGAGAATACGACGGTGCTAGCCTACAGATGAGACTATCGTACAGTCCATGTGCTCATATTTTTCTGTTTCTTGTTCAGTGGTCTGACTGTCACCTTGCTGGTGCTCTTGGATTGCTTAGGATCCTTATCTATAAGGTCATAATCTTTCAATTTTCCTTTTTGCGCGATTACTAGCGTTTTTTTTCATCGAAAATTAGCATATGATGTTTTGTTGCAGGCTTATGAGGATGGTAAGACTAGCATGTATATTCGTGAGAGAAAAGCTAGTATAAAACAATTCTATGGTGCGTCATTATACGTTGTAGGGAAATTCCAGTTTCTTTAGTTTTTTTCTTAAAAAGTTATGATGTTCATTGAATTGAGTTGTCATCTAACAGGTGTGATATTTCCGTCATTGTTGCAACTTCAAAGGGGAATTACTGATATTGAAGATAGGAAACAGCGCGAGATCTGCGAAACGAAATACAGAAGAGGGGATGAGATGAACAAAGGTAAGCTGTCTGAAATCGAAATAGAGAGGGAGGAAGAATGTGGTATCTGCATGGAGATGGATACGAAGGTTGTCTTGCCGTCCTGCAATCATTCTTTATGCATGAAGTGCTATAGAAACTGGTGAGCCAAGTTCTGTTATTTTGTTAAATTTCCCATTTTTCTGTTAGTTCATGCATAACGTCTTTTTTTTTAGTAAGTGGTATTATTTGTGACTTTCCTTTTTGATTTTGCGTGTAGCTAACAACCTACATATTAGTGTCATGCATTATGAGGCTGGAACTAAAGAGAACATTAAACTTTCAGGAATTTTTGAGTACTGAAGTAGTGTCAACTTCCAGATCATTGTCTGTTTTAGTTGAATGTGTGGGCTGAATGCATTTTTACTTGACCCACCTTCCTTTAATGATTGACACATATAATGTACGGAGATGCTCACAAATTTGATTATCCATAAGTTTTTGTGGTCCAGCAACATAAAAATATTTTGAAGAAAAAAATTGGTTTAAAAAATAAATAATATTACCGACTATGGAGTACTTTGGACAAGTGTGGAAGAGTTTTGCAAATGCTGTATCATGGATCCTGCAATTAGCAATAGAACAAATTGGCAAAACATTTACTTGGTGAGACAAAGCGTTCTGTTAATTTCTATTCTACTTGTCTTAACGAGGTGATTCTGGTAAGGTTAAATTTTCTGGCAGTGACATGTATTAATCTAATCTGGATGAAAATAGTGGAAGCATTCCAAACCGAAGGAAAAGTGTGAAGCGAATTTATTCTTGATTGATCTCTGAGAGGTCTTTGTTAGTGCCTTATTATCAGAGGATTCAGAGAGAAAAATGGGACAAGTCTTGTTATGCTCTCATAATAGAACCTTTGCATCTAGAAACAATCGTTTTTTCTATTTTCTGTGTTCTATATTAGCT
The DNA here is from genome assembly GCA_005239495.1 of Nicotiana undulata. NCBI lineage: Eukaryota > Viridiplantae > Streptophyta > Magnoliopsida > Solanales > Solanaceae > Nicotiana > Nicotiana undulata. Next base: position 17,353 of record ML262180.1, read on the forward strand.
TCTTTACTTGAATAATTTTATCTATGTTATATTGTAATATGATTGCTTTAGGCGTGCCCGATCTCAGTCATGTCCTTTCTGTCGAGATAGTCTCAAAAGGGTTGATTCTGCCGAGCTTTGGATCTATACCAACATTTGTGAGATCAAAGACTTGTCCTCAATAACAAGGGAAAATATGAAGAGGCTTCTCATGTACATTGAAAAATTGCCCGTCGTCTATCCAGATCCAACAGTTGTCTCTTATCATCCTCATTATTGATTGAGGAATACTAAAGGTTAGGTAGGTTGCACATACTAGGCGTTCCTTTTTGTATAAAAATTTGAAACGTGCAGTTCGCTGGTCATTCCAGCAAGTGTGGATACTATTTGTGCACTATAATTTTTCACATTCTTTAAGCAGCAATTCATGTTTGTTCTTCTCGTTTTCGTGCTTTGTTTCGTGGCCTTGTCATTCTATGTTCAATTAATGTATAGTATCAGAAGAAACGTTTATCGTACAGTCGGACGAAAAGTGTCCACTGTAGCACCGTTCATTGCACTCATCTTCGCCTCTAAGTTGATTAGCAAAGCTAGGTAAGAATCGCGGTTCACAGAAGTTACCAAGTTGTATGTAAGATATTCTATAAAGATGTATGTTAAACTCTGTAACGTAATTCCTCAAAAAGGAAAAAGGAGAAGCGAGTTTATATTAGCATTTTAGAGAAATTACAATTTTTTAGAGGTATAAACAAATCTACTGGTATATCTATCTCAACGCTTAGGCGTTTGGACATAAGAATTGTAAAATTCGAAAAAATGGTTGAAATTTTTTTTCAAGTAAAAATGATATTTAAAATTTAGAGTTGTGTTTGGACATAAATTTCAGTTTGGGTTGTTTTTGAAGTTTTGTAAGTGATTTGAGTGAATTTTGAAAAACAGCTTTTTGCAATTTTTCAAATTTTCGAAAATTTCTAAAATGCATCTTCAAGTGAAAATTGAAAATTTTACGAACCAGCGCTGATGTCGAAAAATATTAAAAAGATTTTGAAAAAATCTTTCATCAAATTTTATGTCCAAAAGGGCACTAAATAGAAGTAGTGCTAAAAGCTGAAGACACGATCAACAACGGGTTGAATCATAATAAGATGGAAAGAGACAATATGAGTTCAATGATTGGATATGTATACGAATTCATTGCAGTGATGTATAAATAAGTTGATGTCATGTACTCAACGGGTTTGGTCGCAGCTAACCGGGTGACCCAACTATATGAATAAAGCTGCAGCCCAAAAGAAATACAGAGTATCCCTTTGGAGAACGTAATGGGTATGCTTCCAGTTTACAGCTTGATGTTCGTCAAGATTCATAGGAACAATACCGTTATAGAAGCAAAGTCAGTAAAATCCGACATTTCAGGATTTAAATTGAATTGGTTCAACTTTTAAGATTTTTAACATTTTACCCATTATATTTTTAAAGTTATGGGTATCTACTATTGTTGCAATTTTAATAAATTTACATTATAAATTTTTACTCCGCATCAGAAGTTATGAGTTGAACTTAACTTAATGAATTTACATATAAAGTTTTACTCCGTATCAGAAGTTATGAGTTGAACTGAACCTGTCGGTAGAACACTACATCCGCCATGTTGGACAGTTGAATGTTTCAATCTGGTTTGATTCATGATGGGATGTACAAAAACTTTCCCGTGGGTTTTAGCGGAAATTTTTCTTTCTTCACCCCAGTCCTTAATAGCCTTTCGGAAGTCAATCTCTAACCATATTTCAACTTGTTATCAGTGGCTGCATAGATACCAATCCAAGATAAATAAGATCAGGCTTGTAGTATTGTTGATACAGAGCTGAGAGTGCCCAATTTTATGAGTTTTCTCATGTAAAATAAAGTTGGTAATAACATTTAGTCATTCCAAAAATAGTACTGATATCCTACTTGGTTTCCTACTTCCAGCTAGACCGTATTCAGCGGATTTGGTTGTTACACTGTTCTGTTCTTGCCTGTTTGAGTCAGAATGATTTAGATCTGTCAACAGATTTAACTGTGCCGACTTTAGATTAATAGGGTAAACTCTATCAAACATGACAACATGAGAGGAACTTTAATAGAACTAATTCTGGGCATACTAGTCCACACTGAAACATTCTCTTATTCAAAACAAGATTTAATGCAGGAAACATGAAAGATAAACAGTTATTAGTCCATCACCTACTCATCATCTTGTTCATGTTATCATCTCCTTGAAACGAAGGACTTCTTGATTGCTTGAAGTTCGTTCAAAACATCATTTATTGGCATTCTATCTCTTGGCAATGTTGCAGAACATGTGAGCCCTATTTCAAAAACCGAGAGTAAACATTCTTCTATTCTTGTTGCTTGATCTTCATTGATGTTTTGTTCTTCTTCTGCCAAAAGCAATAAAGGGTCCACAATTTCCATGACATGTTCAGGCAAAGCCATTGAAACATACTTGTGAATATTTAGATTCTCGTTAAACATCGTGTCAGTTGGTCTTCTGCAGATGAGCAACTCTAGCAACACGATTCCAAAGCTGTAAACATCTCCAAGTGTGGACGGTCGACCACCTGATCCATACTCTGCAAGGTAATAAATCAACTTTCTTTAGGATGATGCGCATATATATATATATATGCACACACACATATATATAAAAAATGTAAACTAGTGACATCATACCTGTTGGGATGTAACCTATAGAACCCTTTAGTGCTGCAGAAATCTCATGACTCCAAGAATTACTCGACGTGTCAAGGAGAAAAGTTGCTAATCCAAAGTCACAAACATGGGCAGACATATCTTCATCGAGGAGTATGTTGCTTGGCTTTAGATCACAATGAACTATTGGTGTTTGGCATTGGTTGTGGAGATAGTCAAGTGCAGAAGCAACATCTATTGCAATGTTTAGTCTTTGGATAAAGCGTAGCTTCTTTCTTTGCTGTTGCTGGTCATCATTTTCTTGATGCAACCAATCATGTAGGTTTCCGTTAGCCATGAACTCAAAAACTAAGCATTTGAAGTCATTACCCTCGTGATCAATGCTCGAACAAGCAGTTTTAATTCTGAGAAGATTACGATGCCTTATATTTCTCAAGGCTTTGCATTCATCCAGGAAGCTCCTCAAAGCCCCTCTTTGTTGTAAGTTTAACACTTTCACTGCCATTATTGTATTGTCACCATCAAAATGCGCTTTGTATACTGAACCCAAACTTCCTGCACCTATCAAGTTGTCCTCAGAGAAGCCACCTGTTGCTCTATGTATTTCTCGATATGTAGTTCTTGGTATCTTTGATAATTCCCCCTTATCCCAAGCGTGCGCTTTTCTTGATTTTCGGAGCTTGTAATAAGCAGCACAGGAACACAGCACTAAAACTGTTAATATAACAGGAACAATAATAGCTACCGGAGCTCTTGAATCAAGGTGCTTGGTAGCTTTTGAGCATTTAGGCAAATTTAACTTGGGAACACCTCCACAAAGTCTACTGTTTCCATTGATCGAGATTGCGCTTGTATTTGCAAAGATCCCTTCAGTTGGCACCTCACCATCAAGTTCATTGAATGATAAGTCGAGTTTTCTGAGGTAAGGAAGCTTTCCGAGAAACTCTGGTATTTTCCCTGACAAGTTATTCTGTGAAAAATCTACCTCACCTAATCCTTTTAAATTTGTAAAGGATTGAGGAATAGTTCCTTGAAAGAGATTATTTCTAATATTTACACGCTCTAAGCGGAGGCAATTGCTAAGAGTGCTTGGAATCTCACCTGATAATTTATTTTTTGAAACATCCAATTCCTCAAGATTTATCAACTGACCAAGTTCTTTTGGCAAGGATCCAGTTAAAGAGTTACTTGACAATGACAAAGCAATTGAAAGGGAAGATAGCCGTGCAACCTCTTTCGGTATGGATCCAACAAGATTATTCCTGCTAAGGTTTAGCGCCGTCAAAGACTTACACTTCCCCAGCTCTGGAGGTATGCTTCTTTCTAGTCTATTTTCTTGCATGTTTAGACTTGTTAACTGTGTTAAGTTACCAATAGTGAGTGGTATCTTCCCTGAAAACGCATTTCCATTCAAATCGAGACCTTGCAGATATTTAAGTTTACCTATAGCTTCAGGAACACTGCCATTTAGAAGGTTTCCGTCCATTCCAAGATAGGTCAAACTAATAAGATTGCTTAGACCAGGAGGAAGAGTACCATGAATCCTATTGTTACCTAGAGAGAATATCTCGAGTAACGTTGAAAAATTAGTGATTGAGCGAGGCAATTCTCCACTAAAGTAATTGGTTGCAAAACTCAGTACATTCAGATATGTACAATTGATTAGGGAATCAAGAAACTTCAAACCCTCATAACTTCCCCTCCTACCTAGTCTGTTCTGCTCAAAGTTGAGCCTAACCAAAGTTTTCAACTTTCCAAAACTAGCTGGCACATCGCCAATAAGTTTATTTTGGGAGAAATCGATCACGTTAAGGTCAGAAGCATTTGCTAATGAAACAGGTATAGGTCCGGTGAAGCTGTTAACAGCGCCAGCAAACACTGCAAGGTTTGGAAGAGTGAGGCCAACATCTGCTGGAATTTGTCCATGCAGTTGATTTTGAGTAACAGAGAAATAGTAGATGGAAGAAATATTGAAAATCGACGAAGGAATTGTACCAGATAATTCATTTGAGTTCACATGAAATACTAACAACTTTGTTAGACGGCCAAGATCCTGAGGTATTGGTCCTTGTAGGCTATTATCCGAAATGTCAAGGAATTCTAAAGATGAAAAGTTTCGTATCCAATGTGGGATGCCTCCTGTGAAAGAGTTCATTTTCAGTTTTAACAAATACAGCTTTGACAGTGAACTGAGTTCATCCACAATTTTCCCAGCCATATCATTAAATTGTAGATGAAGTTCTAAAAGTTCCTTACAATAAGTTAAATTGGTAGGAATTTTCCCACTAAAATAATTGTGACTAAGATTGAGATGTTGCAGCTGCAGTAAGCGACCGATTGACTGAGGAATTTCACCATGAAAGTTATTGTTTCCAAGATGAATACCTGTAAGGGAAGTGAGATTGCCAATGGAAGGCGGTATGGTACCAAAGAGTTGTCGTGAACTCAAATGAAGAAATGTAACTCTACCATTGGAAGGACTACATGTTATACCTGTCCAGTTGCAGTAATGAAAAGAATGATTCCAAGAAGTCATGATTTGGTGTGGATCATCGGTTATTCGGCTTTTGAAGTCTTGTAAAGCTAGTTGATCAGTTTCAGTTTCTCCTATATATGATTCCAAACCTGAGATTGCTATGGACAAAACAATAATTGAGTTCAGCAAGTATAACAGAATCCTCATTGTGTACTGGAAATTGTATAGAAAGCAAGTGAGACTAGTTGTCTTTGCTTGGTTAAAGAAAGGAAAAGTAGAGCCTTAAGATAAAATGACAGAAAACATTACTCCCTCCCGTCCGAAATAAGTGATTTTTTGGCTGTTTTCACACAGATTAAGAAATCCACTTTTTAACATTAATTAACAATGAAATTGACCATATTAACCTTTATTATCCCACATAAACACTCTTAACACATACTCCAACACTATTTACTCCAAGGGCAATGTAGAAAAAAAAATAATTAATTCATTCTCGAAATCTGGAAAAATCACTTATTTGGACAAAAATAAAAAGCCAAAAAGTCACTTATTTTGAACCGGAGGGAGTAGAATATAAGTTTTCCTTTCCAGGATGTCCAACTAACAAGTATAAATGCTAATAAATGCAATTCCATATTAGCATACTGTTATGCCAGCCAAGTATGAAGGGTCTATTTTTATTTTTTAGCACTGATTTAATGACATCCTTTTATGCATTAGATCAACATCTCCTGTGTTTGCATAATAAAAATAAATTCCACAAGAACCATAGCCCTTAGATGATCTTTTATTCAGAAATCATGTTTTTATGGTTCCTAAGCAAAAATTATACAGTAGTATTATTTTTTCGTTCATTTGTTAAGTTTTCATGTTTTTACTTATTTGGAGGGATCTGGTTCTAATTTCGATTCGGGCAATATTAAAAGCAAACTAAGTCAATGGAATTTAATGACCTATAAAATCTGAAAAAGAAATACTGAAGGAAATTCAAGCTTGTACTTCATAAGATGTAGACTACATCATGTAGTGTGTCGCTGTGTCTGTAAATATCAATAGTAATTGTCCCCTGTCACTCCTTCCCCCCCTCCCCCCCCCATATTTCAAAAGGCATTTTTGGCAAAACGCCCTGGGGCTCATGTATGGTTGATGTGCCGGAGAATTTCGGCACATTTAATACCATAGTGCTTAAACTATGGCTCGTTTCAAGAGCATTTACTCTTATTAATTATAGAATTTTGGTATTTTGCAGTTTACAAGGTGTAAACACTCAAGACCATGTAAAAGAGAGTTAAAGAAGAGAAACGAGGAGGAAAATGGCCGAATGCGATCGCATATGCAACATGCGAATGACATTTCGAGCCTAGAGATCGCATACCGCAACAGAAAGTTGAGTCAAATTTAAGGAGTGAAATGCGGTCAAATGTGTGATCGCATATCTCAAATGCGAACTGCATTTTAATCGCATCACCATCTGATGCCTGAAGCTATACTGCAAATGCGACGCACGAATGCGATTGCACATCACTAATGCGGACCGCATATCTCAAATGCGATGAACCTTTAGACCTAGGGTTTCGACATGCGACGAAGAAAGTGAAGATGCGAATCGCATTCCTGTTATGCGACAGGAATGCGATCGCATCTAAGCCCGACAGGGGTGTTTTTGTCCGCTTTTCACCCGAATTTTCTGCCCACTATAAAAGGATTTACTTGGGTATTGTGGGTCATTCTTGTCTAGCTTTTGAACAACATTCTCTCATTAAATATTCTTCAC
>ML262180.1:40739-58156 GCA_005239495.1 Nicotiana undulata
AAATGGTGAAAGCTTGTGATCAATGTGAATGCCAAGGGTCCATCTCCAAGATACGCGAAATGCCAATGACCTTTGTCTTGGAGGTTGAAATCTTTGACGTATGGGGGATTGATTTTATGGGGCCGTTCGTTAGCTCTTGTGGGATGAAATATATTCTTGTGGCGGTGGACTATGTCTCCAAGTGGGTTGAAGCCGTCGCCTTGGCCAATAATGAAGCTAAGAGTGTAACCGCGTTCTTGAAAAGAAACATATTCACACGGTTTGGCACTCCAAGAGCAATTCTCAGTGATGGTGGATCTCATTTCTGCAACCGGGCTTTCAATAGCCTATTAGAGAAGTACGGCGTCAAGCACAAGGTAGCAACTCCCTATCATCCGCAGTCTAGTGGTCAAGTGAAAGTCTCCAACAGGGAGATAAAGAACATCCTGGCAAAAACGGTTAATGCAAACCGGACCGACTGGTCAAGGAANGGCGTCAAGCACAAGGTAGCAACTCCCTATCATCCGCAGTCTAGTGGTCAAGTGAAAGTCTCCAACAGGGAGATAAAGAACATCCTAGTAAAAACTATTAATGCGAAATGAACCGACTGATCAAGGAAGCTGGATGATGCACTGTGGGCATACCAGACAGCATATAAAACTCCTATAGGTACTTCTCCATACCGGCTAGTGTTTGGGAAAGCATGTCATCTGCCAGTGGAACTTGAGCACAAAGCCATGTGGGCACTCAAAAATTTGAATCTAGATTGGGATGAAGCTGCAAATTTGAGACTAAATCAACTGAATGAGATGGAAGAATTTCGTTTCCATGCTTATGAGAGTGCATCTATGTACAAAGAGCGGATGAAGGTGATCCACGACAAGAAGATTATGAGACGGGAGTTTCACACTGGTGACTTAGTGTTTCTATTTAACTCTCGACTCAAACACTTTCCAGGAAAGCTCAAGTCTAAATGGTCTGGCCGTTTCAAAGTGGTAAGTGTCTCTCCCTTTGGTGCCGTAGAATTGGAAACTGAGGACGGACTCTGTAAATTCAAGGTAAATGGCCACCGCATCAAGAACTACTTGGGTATCGACAGTGAAAAGCATGTGGTAGACCAATTGGCTCTACAAGACGGTGTTTTCCCCGCTGAGGGCTGAACCCCAACGAACACCCACTTCGTCATGCCGCGATGTTAAATCAAGCGCTTCATGGGAGGCAACCCATGTGTGGTAACATTTTTGTTTTCTGTTATTTTTCTTTCACCTTTTTACTGATTATCTGTCCTATACATAAATGTGGCTCTCGGAGCAAGGTTAACAAGAGTGTGAGTGCAGATGGCCAAACAAGCGCAAAACCAGAGTATGTACCCCTGAGCAGAAAAATTTGGGCCCAAATGCGACGCATATGCGATCGCATTTGAGACATGCGGTTCGCATATGCGCCGCAAACTTAAATAGAAAGTTCCCCAATTTGGACGTCTCATATGCAATCCATATGCCCATAATGCGATTCGCATTCGACATATGTGATCGCATATGAGACCGCATCTGGCACCAGGTAAGTCACTCATATACCGCCTTTCATCTTCTTTTAAACACAAAACAACAAAAAGAAAAAAGAAAAAAAACGAAACAAAAAAAGGGGCAGAGGAACAACAACGAGCAAAACACCAACGCTCTGCGGAATCAAAAACGACTCTAATCCAACCTAAACTTCAGCCGGTAAGTCCTTCTTGTTCTCCCTCTCATGTGCTTACCCGTTCTGCCCACAAATGCAAAGGTGATTGTTAGTTTTGTAACCTAGGTTAACTGTTGGGCTCTTAAGAGCAATCCTCTGATTGAAATCGCACTGGGGGAGCAACTAGGGTAGTGATTCAAGTGGTAATTAGGATTGGGTGCTAGAAAATTGCAGAGAGAGCCGCCATAGCTAAAGCTTGGTTTCAAATGTAGGGAAATGCGATCGCATTTCATAAATGCGGTCCGTAGTTGGGTCGCATATGCTAACCCTAAGCTGTTGTAGAAGATGAGTTATGCGACGCAGATGCGATCGCATATCACATTTGCGGACCGCATCTGTGTCGCACCCTTAGACAGTGTGCCCCCCTTTCCTGACCCCCATGGTGCGATTGAAATGTGATCGCATATTCACCTATGCGGTGGAAGTGCGATCGCATATGAGCATTTCATTTTGCCCAACTTTGCAACACGAGGCATATGCGAAACGCATCACATGAATCCGATCGCATATGCCATCACATACATTCTTCATTGTACACAGACGTGATGATGCGATGGAGATGCGGTTCGCATTGCTTATATGCGATCGCATTTCCGGTCGCATCGGGCCATTTTCAGACCAATGTGTTTCTTGCACTGTGTTTGATGCTTAGTTCTTCTCTCCACTCACACGCATCTTCTATATTGCAGTCATGCCTCGCAAACACACAATGTCCTATGGAAAAAGACCAGCCTCAAGCAGGCAAGCACCTCCGCCCAAGCGGTCAAGACCAGCACCTCCCCAAGATACTGTTGAAAGCTCCTCAATTCTGATGAGGAGGATCTTGGGCCGGAGATAAATTTGGAAGCAGAGTTGCGGAGAAAGTCAGGGGATGACTACCAGCTGCGGTTCCCATTGCCTAACTCCAGAGAGATATACCGGGAAGGTCTCACTACTCGACAGATCCTTCCTGAGAAGAGACTCAGTCTGAACGGCCTCTAGGAGCAATACCCTCACATCTTGGAAAACATCAAAACGAGGAATTGGGATCGTTTCACTGAACCCTTGGGAGAGTACAATGAAACATGGGTGCGAGAGTTTTATGCTTCCTACGCTGCCTCCCGAAATGCCCATCACAAGAGAAACAAAATTTTTGCTGAGTAAGTTACTGTCCGAGGTGTGGAGGTCTCATGTAGTCAGGCAGTCATCCATGCCCAATACTTCTCCTTAGACAGCCCTAGCCAAGCCGAATATCAAACAAAATTAGCTAACCGCGATGGAGAAAGGGCTTGGGTTGCGTCCGTAATTGCACGGGGGACCCCGACTTGGATCAACCCTTCCCACAAAATATTCAAAGAGGATCTAACTTAGGAATAAGTTGGTTTTATTTGGCAACAAGTGATTCGGATTTATTGCAACTCTTTTATATTTGGAAAAATCATAAAGAGGAAATACCATCTTAGTATTGGAAAATCTAGGATAGTTTTCATAAGAATCATTTGCATATCAAGAACTTCCCAATAGAAATATATCACTTTAATACCCACGTGCATTACACTTCATGAGAGGGGACACAACCTTGGTTATTTTACCCATATTAATTACAACCTAAATTAGTCTCCCTTGCTACTACTCTTCCTTTAAAATATTAAACTATCAATCCCCATCTTCTCGTTCACTAATGGAATAGAATTTCGATTTGAGTTAAGATCCACACTGACAAAGTGATATTTTCACACCTATTCCCTGTGGGATTCGACCCCAACCTTTTTGGGTTATTATATTTGACTTCGACCTCTTTACACTATTTCAAAGTGTAATTTGAGCGTATCCATGGTTCTTAGTTCTATGAAGCTTACTGATAGTTTTAAGGGTCCACCAAACAGTAGAGGTACCAGGTCCTCTACCTGTTTCCACAGAGTTATAAACTAAAAATGCGCAAGGAGACAAAGGATTTTTACGTGGAAAAATCCCACTCAAGGGGACAAAAACCACGACCTATACTTGTAGGATTTCAACTTCACAAACTTGTAATCTAGACTATTACAAGCCCCTTTGAAAGGCAACCTTACAAAGACTTTGACACACTAACTTGTAACCACTATTACAAGCCACTTTGAAACTCTCTAGTTACAAAGACTTTGATTCATGACAACCTTTAGCCACAGTGAGATCAAGAGAATAAAGAGTAAAAAGAGATTCCTAACTAGTTGCTTCTACAAAAGCTAGTAGGATACAATAAAAACAAAATACAAGATTACAACTCAACTAAGGACATTATCAATACTTGATGAGCACGTTTTGTAGGCCTTAGTGGAGTTGTCTTCTTGCTCTTGAAGCTCTTTAGTCTTTAATGCTTGAGAGCACTTAATGCTTGAATATTCTTTTTTGTAAAAAGCTCAAGTGAGTAAGTTGTTGTTCTTACTTCAAGATATTATCTTGCATCTCATATCCCAAGAAGGATGCCCAATGTCTTAAGGATATAAGGTTCAACCACAAGGGAAGTGACTCGTGCACTGCTGCTGCACTGTAGCGTGAGCAGTGACAGGCAGTCACTTGTCTGACACAGTTTTCTATAGCTGTAAAATTGACTTGTTCTTGATCCTGTGAGTCCGATGAGGGATCATGTCCCTCATCTGATCTGCCCTCATTCAGTGAGAGTGATCCGGAATTCCTAAATACATAGATGACTTGTGATGCTGTATGTGCATTAGGTCCTCTACCTGATTCTTCACATAAAAGTTTGTTGAGTCATCAAAACAGAATACAACTCATCAATTTCCCCTTTTTTGATGTTGACAAACTTTTATCATTGATAGGTGAATGTGATAGTGCAAATAATGAGTGACCAGGTTCCTAGAACGTTCCCCCTACCAATATGCTTCCCTCTATCAATATGCTTCCCCCCTTTTGGCATCACAAAACGAACATACACAGAGTAAGAGAGATGAAGGAAGTCCACGAAAGTTAACTCATGCCCCTTATGTGCACACAACATGGTAGAAGACAGAACAAAGTTCAAACATGCATCAAGTAGAACAGAAAAAGACTGGTTTCATTAATCGCAAAAAAAGTGAAGAGACATTGCTGAAGTCGTAGCTCGAAAACTAGACTTCATTTGGATTTTCCAAAGCAGGAGCAAACATATGATATCAAACTCAAACCATCAAACAAAACATACAACAAAAACATTCAGAACTGCTAGCCAAAACACAAAAGAAGAGAATCCTAAGGAGCACTAGAGGAGGAAGGCTTAAGGGTGGAAGCAGCGAGAGTGCGAAGAACCAAGTCCATGCGGGCATTGGCGGAGGACTGTTCCTGAAAAATCTTCTCTTTAAGATCATTAACTTGTTGTTTCAACTCTGCATTTTCTTTGGTTAATCGGACCACCTCTGCATCAGATGCACTAGTAGAACCGGGTCCTTTTTCAGACTGCCCTGATGCTTCCATGATGGCAATTTGCCCCTTGAGCCTCTTAATGGTGTCTTGGGCAGCATTTAGGGCATTGATCATTTGGGAAATAGTAGAGTTGCTGCCTCCAGCCTTCTCAATACATTCACACTCCTCAAGAGTGGTCTTGGTGAAGCTCTGCTTACGAGTCCCAACGCGAGGGTTGGTGAGAGGAATCTTGAAGTGCTTAAAAACCCTGGTAAGTAGGAACCCGTAGGGAAGACCGTGATTATTATCCTTGAGGGAAACCACCTTGTGCATATGGCTTATCATGAGAGCGGGCAGGCTCACAGGAGTAAAATTGTCAAGTGCTTCCATCAGAATAAGATCATCCCTAGATGCCACAGAGCGTCTTTCAGCTCGGGGGAGAAGAACTTTGTTTACCAACTCAAAGAGGAGTTGATAAACAAGCAGCATAGCCTTTTTATGAACCCGGTCCCCATGATGGACAGACCCAGATTTAACGATGATTTTGCGGATGGTATTGCTGCAGACATCCTGGGCTGGATCGACGGAGGACAGACCCTCTAATGGAATTCCCAAAATGTCTCCCAAACGGACATCATCAAACACTATATCAACACCTCCCACCAACACACAAGCATGACCATCGACAGGTAGGAAGAAGGAATCATAGAATTCCCTCACAGCATCCTTATAAACTTTGGCTCCACTGACATTCAAGAGATGATCCCATTTCTGGAACTCAAGCATAGCCATAAGTTGGCTCATGCCAGGCATATCAAGGATCTCAGGATCAATGGTACGCCCGGACAACACGACTGGTAGTTTACTACTCTCCTTCCTTGTGGTGACTTCAGCAGAACCAGATTCCTATGCAGGTATTTGATCCTCTGCATGCTTCCGTTTACCCAACACTTTCACAGACTTACCCTTGGATTTGGTAGATACAGGAGTTTGTTTACGGACCGCGGGAACACTTTTCTTCTTGACCTCTTTCGCAACTTGGACAACTGAGGGTCTCACACTCTTCTTAGACACAACAGTAGTTCGACCCACAAGAGAACTGGGTTCCTCAGTAGTATCCTCGTCAACCTCCACAACAGGAATATTCTTGTCTACAGCAATGCAACCACCCTTCACCAGACGCCTCCGTTTGGGCTTGTTAGCCTTCTTGCTCTTNTACAACAGGAATATTCTTGTCGTCAGCAATGCAACCACCCTTTACCAGACGCCTCCGTTTGGGCTTGTTAGCCTTCTTGATCTTTTCAAGAGCGCTAGCCACTGCCTCCTTCTGCTGTAGTCTAGTGGAGGGGCGCCTCACTGGTGGTGTTGAAGCAAGTATTCTATGACGAAGTTTAAAGCGAGCACTAAGAACCATATCATCCTCGTCATCACCTTGTAGAGAGGGAACAACTTCAACAGGGGGAGTGTAGAAGGTTTTTGCATAGGGGGAGGGAGACGATGCAGAACCAGGTTCCTTGCCAGGTTTGGAAGGAGAGGGCTCATGGCGAGGAGATTCAAGAGCACCATAGTTCCTTCATCTTCGAGAATGGAGGGTGATGGTCCTTGAGGCTTAGGAGGAGAGAAGGTACTTTCAGAGGGTTGTTCAGAAGAGAAGGCCATGATGTTTTCAGCTGCCTCTTTTTCTTGATGACTCCAGGGAAGGTTGGGTGTTGAGAAATGCAGAGTTAATGTACTGATTAGGATCGTCCTCAGATTCGTCGGAGACAGGAGAAGTTTCTGATGTTGGAGTCCAAGATGGTGGTAAGGAAGAGGATGGTGGTGAAGGGGGTTTGTCAGAGGTTATGGTGGTTGGTGACGGTGGAGATGGACGAGACGCGGAAGGGGAAGCTGCAAGAGAAGAGGACTCCATGGAATGAGGTTGATCAATAGGAGCAGAGGATGCTTCAGAGACAGGGAGTGTCTCATTCGAGGGCGAGAGCCCCATATCCTCGACGGGGTTAAGGTTGAGGTCAGCAGTAATGGAGGGAGGAGAAATGTTGTCTTGGGAAGCCATTTACACAATTTGGACAGGAGTGAGAGAGGAGGAGAGAGATATTGATAGGATTGGTAAAGTTTTGGGTGATGTGATGAAGAAGAAGAAGGTGGAAAGAAGAAGAAAAGGAAACGGGTCCAAGTGACGGTTTGAGAAGTGGGAAAACGTGTAGAGAAGTTGAAGGGACAAATGTGACGGATGTGTCTCTAAAAAGATAAAGAGAGAGAAGGAGTGATGGCAGCAGTAATAAATGCAGTTATTTTTTATGGAGAGAGAAGGGGCACATATATTTACTGACCTGATTGAAGGGAACCGGGTCCCTTGCTTGTTTTAATTTGGAAAGAGGTCCTTCAGTCTTTGTGGGGTATACAATGCTGCTTCACTGAGTGCTGTAATCACCATGCGTGTCTACCTGCAACGGTATTTAGGTGAGTTAGACTTTGTCAGGAAAACACCTTAGCACTTACCCTGAGTAGAGCAACATAACCATAAGAGAACCAGGTTCCTAATTAGATCTCAGCAGGCCCAGTGCCAGTCTGTTCTTCTCGAAGTGTTCTCTCCCAAGAGCTTTGGTGAAAATATCTGCAATTTGATCTTCAGTACAGCAGAATCTCATGCATATGTACCCCTTTTCAACGTTGTCTCTAAGAAAATGATGTCTCACATCAATGTGCTTAGTTCTTTTGTGTTGTACTGGGTTCTTTGCCATATTGAGTGCACTTGTGTTGTCACATAAGAGTGGAATGCTGTCCATGTGCACTCCAAAGTCCTCCAATTGTTGTTTGATCCACAGCAGCTGAGCACAGCAGGAGGCAGCAGCAACATATTCTGCTTCAGCTGTGGATAGTGCTACTGAGTTTTGCTTTCTTGTGCCCCATGAGATTAGACAGGATCCAAGAAAATGAGCCATCCCTGAAGTGCTTTTCCTATCTACAAGATAACCTGCATAGTTAGCGTCAGCATAACCAACAAGATTAAAATTGTCACCTGTAGGATAGTAAAGGACCAGGTCTTGTGTCCCTTTGAGGTAACGCAGAATCCTCTTAGCTGCTTTCAGATGCGACTCCTTGGGATTTGATTGAAATCTTGCACACAGTCTTACATTGAAGACTATGTCTGGTCTGCTGGCTGTAAGATAGAGAAGTGATCCAATGATGCCTTTATACATGGTTTGATTTACAGGGGTGCTGACATCATCCATGTCTAGTTTGGTCGCCACTGCAATGGGTGTGCCAATCACTTTAGAATCCTCCATATCAAACCTTTTGAGTAGTTCCTTGATGTATTTCTGTAGACTGATGCATGTAACCTTGATGGACTATTTAACTTGAAGACCCAGGAAGAAGTTCAGGTCCCCCATCATACTTATCTCGAACTCACTTCCCATAAGATTTGCAACTCCTTACACAGGGAATCTGCTGTAGCCCCAAAGATGATGTCATCCACATAGACCTGGACAATAAGAATGTTCCTTCCTTGTTTCTTCAAAAACAAGTTGTTGTCTATCTTTCCCCTGGTAAAACCATTGTCAAGTAAAAACGTTGATAACCTCTCATACCACGCTCTAGGGGCTTGCTTTAATCCATACAAGGCTTTGTCCAGCTTGAACACATGTTCTGGATGATCATGGCTTTCAAACCCCGGGGGTTGCTTGACATACACTTCTTCCTTAAGATAGCCATTTAAGAATGCACTCTTTACATCCATTTGAAACAAAGTAAATTCCATGTGAGATGCAAAGGCAATAAGAATTCGAATGGCTTCCATACGAGCAACTGGAGAAAATGTTTCATCATAATCAATCCCTTCTTCTTGATTGTACCCTTGAACCACCAGCCTTGCCTTGTTTCTAGTTGTCTGCCCATGCTCATCCAATTTATTCCTGAACACCCACCTGGTTCCTATGATGGTTCTACCTGAGGGTCGGGGTACCAAGTGCCAAACCTGATTTCTCTCAAACTGATGAAGCTCTTCTTGCATAGCCACAATCCAGTCAGCATCCTTTAGAGCCTCCTTAATATTTTTGGGTTCAATTTGGGACAAAAAATCTGAGAAGGCTAAGGAATTTTTGGTTTTTGATCTGGTTTGAACTCCGGAATCAAGAGGAGTGATTATGTTATCAAGAGGATGAGAGCTTTTATGTTTCCAATTTGGAGCCTGAATCTGATTGGTAGAGGTGCTTGGCATGTTGGTTAGGCTTCCTTGTGCTTCTTGTTCAGCAGTCTGAGGAGTGCTTTCCACAGCATCTTCAACCCTTTCCTCAGCTTCTGCTGGAGAAATAAGAGGACCAGGTTCCTCCTGAGGTCCTGGGGATGATGTTGAGTTATCTTCCAATGTTGCCTTGGTTTGACTCAGCATGTCATCCTTTCCATTTGATACGTCAGAGATTTCACCTGGAACTAAAAGTGGTTCATAGTCTTGATCTTCACCATTGTTATCCTTGGTTGAGAATGGAGCTTCATTGAAGAGTACATGAACGCTCTCTTCCACACACTGAGTTCTTTTATCGAACACTTTGTATGCTTTGCTTTGTGAGGAATAGCCCAGAGAAATTCCTTCATCACTCTTGGCATCAAATTTTCCCAGCTGATCCTTCCCATTGTTCAACACATAGCATTTACAGCCGAAGGCCCTTAGGTGAGTTACCTTGGGCTTTTTTCCATTGAGTAGTTCATAAGGAGTTTTGTTCAGGATGGACCTGATCATGCACCTGTTTACCAAGTAGCATGATGTGTTGATTGCCTCAGCCCAGAAACTCTTTGCAATCCCACTGTCTAGGAGCATTGTTCGTGCCATGTCTTCCAAGGTCTTTTTCTTTCGTTCTACCACACCATTTTGCTGAGGAGTCCTTGGAGCTGAGAAATTGTGTGTAATTCCATTTTCACCACAAAACTCATCAAACCTTGCATTGTCAAACTCTGTTCCATGATCAGATCTGATGCAAGCTACCTTCAAGTTCATTTTCACTTGGATTCTTTTAACAAAGGCAACAAATACTTCAAATGTCTCGTCTTTTGATCGAAGAAACAACGTCCAAGTGAATCTGGAATAGTCATCCACAATCACAAAGATGTATTTCTTTCCACCCCTGCTCGCAACTCTCATTGGTCCACACAAGTCCATGTGTAAGAGCTCAAGATGTCTGGAAGTGCTGACCTCCTTCTTTGGCTTAAAGGAAGATCTCACATGTTTTCCTCTTGCACAGGCATCACACACACTGTGGTCCTTGAAATTTGATGTTGGGAGACCACGCACCAGGTCCCTCTTTATCAACTTGTTCAAGAGAGAGAAACTGTCATGTCCCAATCTCCTGTGCCAAAGCTCAGCATCGTTTTCAACGGCCTTGAGGCAATTCATCTCACCTTCCTCCAGAGATTTGAAGTCGGTAACATAGATGTTTTTGTACCTTTTTGCTATCAGTACCACTTCTCCAGTTACCACATTTGTAGCAGTACATGCTTTTGATAGAAATTCCACCTTATTTCCTTTATCACAGATTTGCAAGACACTCAAGAGACTGTATTTCAGACCATCCACATAGTAAACATTCTCTATTGAGTGTTCCAAAGACTTTCCAACTCTTCCAACACCAAGAATGTATCCCTTTTTTCCATTTCCAAAGGACACATCCCCTCCTTGCAGGGCCTTCAGTGAGAGGAAATCCATAGTATTTCCAGTCATGTGTTTGGAGCAACCGCTGTCCATAATCCACTGCAGTCCGCTTCCTTTCACTGAACCCTGCACATGAAAGTCAATGGTTAGATTTAGGAACCCAAATAAGTTTGGGTCCCTTGTTATTTGAGAATGGGTGAATAAGAGCTCTTCTAGTCCATGCAGACAGGTTTTTGTGTTTCTTGCTGGGATCGGATCCTCGCTCAGGTTTTCTTTTTCCAGCAAGTATTTTGTTTCTCTTGATTGACAGATCTGTGGCAAGACAACTTTGCTTGAAGTGTCCATTTTTCCCACAATGGGTACAAATCCAATTGTCAGGAACTGTGACATATTTGCTGTGAGGATTGTAAGGAGTTTTCTCCTTTTGAAAACCAACACCCTGCCTGCTCCCACCATTGTTAAAGTACATGGCATTGATAGCATCAGATGACCATGTCCAGTTTAAGGATTTTTTTAGGTCAGACTTTGCCTTACTTAGTTCAACATGAAGCTCTTTGTTTTTATCTAACTCCCTACACAGACTCACTCTTGCTTCATTTAAGTCATTTTCAAGTTCAACAAGTTTTTCACTAGCTATTTCCTTTCNAGACCAGGTTCCAGTTTGAGCTCAAGGATGATTTCCTCTAGACATGAAACTTTATTAAGAAGATCGTTCCTTTCTTGTTCTACATCATTGATTTTCTCATTTAACTTAGTTTTATCACAACCTCGATTTTCAGTTTCTTCTTTCAACTCCTTTTCAAGATTTGCTAAGTTGTTTTTTAGATCCTCCACTACCATTAGTAGGTCATCTCTGGTTTTTTCTACTTCTCCTAGTTCTGGGTCAAGAGGTCTTTGTCTTCAACTAAGACATAGTATGTATCAATGAGAACATTTGATAGGGACAACAATTTTTTAGGAGAGTAGGATCTCAGATTTCTCTGAACATCCCTGAAGTTTACCTCTTCTGCGTTATCTTCTTCATCTTCTTCATCTGATTGAGCCATGAGAGCAAACAGCGAGTCATACTCCTTTGCCTTGTTGTCAACAACCATCATGGACATGTTTTCTGTTTCAGGTTCCTCATCAGATTCGCTTGATGAATCTCCCCAGGCAGCAATGGCTTGTCTTACAACATTGTCAGTTGCACTCTTCCTGCTGAATCTTCTCTCCTGAATCTGGTTCCTCCTTGGGCCCTTATCCATGTTGAATTTTTGAGTATCTTGCTTAAGTAAAGGACAGTCTTTTATGAAGTGACCCTGCTTGCCACACTTATGACACAAGTCATGGTTCCTAAGCTTGCTTGAGCTACCCCTTCTTGGTATTACACCATTCCTTAGAACCATCTTCTGAAATATCTTGGTGAGATAGGCCATATCATGATCTTCCTCACTTGACTCTTGTTTTTCAGCTTGGAGAACCAGGTTCTTCTCCTTTCTGGGCTCCTTTCTTTCACTGTCCTTCTTCCTCTTTATCTCGTAGGTTTTCAGGTTCCCTATCAGCTCATCCATTGTTAGTACTTGTAAGTCCTTTGCCTCAGTAATAGCGTTTACTTTGCTTTCCCATGAGGTGGGCAGAACACTCAGAATTTTTCGCACTAGTTTGTTCCTGGGAATGATCTCTCCTAGAGAGTGTAACTCATTGATGATGGAAGTGAACCTAGTATGCATGTCTTGTATGTTTTCTTCTTCCTTCATCTTGAACAACTTATACTCGGTAGTGAGCGTGTCTATCTTAGATTGCTTTACTTGCGTTGTTCCTTCATGGGTTGTTTGCAGGGCTTGCCAGATTTCTTTCGCAGTTTGACAAGCAGAGATTCTATTGTATTCATCCGGCCCTATTCCACATACTAGAATTTTCTTAGCACGGTAGTTCTTTTCCACAGCTTTTCTATCGGCCTCATAGTAGTCTAGTCTTGTTTTAGGCACAAGCAGTCCAACCTCTCCTACCTTGTGCATGGGAACGTGAGGTACATCACAGATGATGTACCATAGCTCTGAGTCTTCAGCCATGATGAAGTCGTGCATGCGAGTCTTCCACCATCCATAGTATTGACCGTTGAACCTAGGAGGTCGATATGTAGATTGTCCTTCCTCAAAGTTTGGTGGAGCAGCCATTACAGATCCTTTCTTGGTGTTAACCGTTTAGAAAGAACCTGCTCTGATACCAATTGATAGTTTTAGGGGTCCACCAAATAGTAGAGGTACCAGGTCCTCTACCTGTTTCCATAGAGTTATAAACTAAAAATGCGCAAGGAGACAAAGGATTTTTACGTTGAAAAATCCCACTCAAGGGGACAAAACCACGACCTACACTTGTAGGATTTCAACTTCACTAACTTGTAATCTAGACTATTACAAGCCACTTTGAAAGGCAACCTTACAAAGACTTTGACACACTAACTTGTAACCACTATTACAAGCCACTTTGAAACTCTCTAGTTACAAAGACTTTGACTCATGACAACCTTTAGCCACAGTGAGATCAAGAGAATAAAGAGTAAAAAGAGATTCCTAACTAGTTGCTTCTACAAAAGCTAGTAGGATACAATAAAAACAAAATACAAGATTACAACTCAACTAAGGACATTATCGATACTTGATGAGCACGTTTTGTAGGCCTTAGTGGAGTTGTCTTCTTGCTCTTGAAGCTCTTTAGTCTTTAATGCTTGAGAGCACTTAATGCTTGAATATTCTTTTTTGTAAAAAGCTCAAGTGAGTAAGTTGTTGTTCTTTCTTCAAGATATTATCTTGCATCTCATATCCCAAGAAGGATGCCCAATGTCTTAAGGATATAAGGCTCAACCACAAGGGAAGTGAATCCTGCACTGCTGCTGCACTGTAGCGTGAGCAGTGACAGGCAGTCACTTGTCTGACACAGTTTTCTATAGCTGTAAAGTCGACTTGTTCTTGATCCTGTGAGTTCGATGAGGGATCAGGTCCCTCATCTGATCTGTCCTCATTCAGTGAGAGTGATCCGGAATTCTTGAAGACATAGATGACTTGTGATGTTGTATGTGCATTAGGTCCTCTACATGATTCTTCACATAAAAGTTTGTTGAGTCATCAAAACTAAATACAACTCATCACTTACGTCCCAAGTGTCCGACCGTGCACCCTAAACACGCCTAACGCCCAACGCCCAGGGCTCGCCTAATAATTCTAACACAAATCACGTGTCGCATTTCCTAATTAATATCGTTGACCTTCAAAATTCTATAACGAATTAATAATAAAAATTCTAATAATGGGACATAGTATTGCGAATTTATGTCTTCACTTGTTATTGGACGTGTCTTAGTTCATTTGTCCCTACTTTTTTTTTAATTAAAATCAATCACCCAGGTTTTCATCCCCTGAGGTGTTGGGGGGTTTGGCTGGACCCCTACCATGTCTATTATATAAACAAAAAGGTTAAACAGAGGGGGACTGATAATAGGTGAATTAGACTATAATTGTGCCCTAATGAACCACACTTTATGATGTTTTAATGTAAATATTGATAACAAAATGCTCTGATTAGTGTTTTTCGTGCTTTACAGGTTATATTTCACAGAAGAGGACTTTGGAGCAATTTGGAGTCAATTATGGAAGTTTGAGGCCAATCACAGAGATACCCATGGAATGCACTAGAAAAATAAGCGAGAACAAAACCGAAGCAAGGCCATCGCGGTCGCGGTCGACCGCGGCGGGACTGCGGTGGAAGAAATTGAAGTGAGAAAAAGTAGCCGACCACGGTCCTGCCGCGCCCCTGCCGCGACCATGGTCAAACGCTAAAACTTCAGGGATCAAAGTGCAAAACACGGGATTTTATTGCACAAACCCTATATAAGTCTTGTAAATCCACCCAAGAGAGGGGGGTAACATATTTTGAAGGGGAATTCACGTGGAGGAACATACACACGCTTGAAGGAGGATTCTACCTCGTTTTTATTCTCTTCTCTTCTTTTAATTTCATAGTTATTAGTTCTAGAGTTTTGGGGTGCTACATGAACGTTGTAGTTTGAAGCTTGAATTGTTCTTATTATTTTATCATATTGGTTTATTTATTCAATCTTGCGCTTAATTATTTGATTGCTTGATCACCAATTGAATACTACCTACGAATCTAGGATTGTACTCGGGAGAGGGAATTCTAGATTGCATATAAGATTGGGTAGAGCAAGATCTTAACCCTTCAGGGGAGCGGATTTGCGGTTAGGATAGGAATATACCTAATCGCCTTGCTTGGTTATTATACAAAAATTATTAATGCGTTTTTGTTAATACTAATTTCATAGGAATATAGGCGTTAGGGTAGCTTGAATAGACGAATAGTAGTTCGGGAGAAGGCTACGAGTAATATTAACCTTGTCAACCAATAAATCAGATAAATTAATTAGACGATTTAAGTGGAAAACTCAACGGGATTATTTGCTAACCCATAACTCTAGAATATCGGCTCTTATTGAATTCGTGTCTAATTTCTCCAACTTGTTTCTTTAATTTCATAGTTTACTATTTTAGATTAATTTTAGTTAAATATTCATACGTTAGGATTCTCTTGAATAGATAAATTGTTTGGTTTAATTTAGTTGATAGTTAATCACAAGCCCCTGTGGGTACGATATCTGGACTTACAATCCTATATTACTTGTCGACCACGTATACTTGCGTGTGCGTTTGGGAGCAACAAGTTTTTGGCGTCGTTGCCGGGGACTTAGAAATTAACTATTCTACTAGATTGAATTTTTACTTTTGTCTATTTAAGTTTTTACTTTTTATTTGTTTTATTTGTATCTTAATTTAATATTTTATTATCTTTCTGGACATGGCATCGTGGAATGATAATTGGTCGAATAATGGTTATTCTTATTATGACGATCCTTGTCAATATTGTGGAGGACCACACATGTGGCAATATTGTCCATCTCAATCTAATGTGTGGAATTTTTGTAATGTGTGTGCTTGTCAAGGTGGCCATTGAGATGGTTGTCCTAGTTCTTATTATCCTTCTCAAAGCTTTTATTGTAATGTTTTTAATAATGTTAATGAGTTTAATAGAAGCAAGGAAGTGGAGGATATGGAAATCGTGGCTCATATTATGGACTTGATGAGACAAGCAGCGGAGAAACAGAACATGATAGCCGAGCAACAAGATGAAAATCGAAAGACTATGCAAAGGATTAGTGCAACACTCATGAGAATGAATGCCGAGGCGGAGGAAGTGGCTAAAGAGAGCGAGTTCCAACCAGAAGATGATTTTGAAGAAGCAGATATAGTGAGCCAATCTTGGCTAGAGGAACAAGCTCAACTGATAAAATCTCACGAGTTTATCCGTGATGGTCTTTCAAATATGACTGAACAAATGATAGAAGGAAGAACTGAGCTTAGGCAAGAGATAGACCAATTTGGCTCAGATATCCATGACCTGCAGGCTCAATTGAATAAAAAGGTTGAGGCGCCTGATGTCCTACAACCAATTTTTATGGATACTGACCAGCTTTTGGGGCGGAAAGAGGAAATCCAAATATTCGACCAAAATATTATTAATGATGCCAAGGTTGATGAAGAGTGCAAAGTTGAGGATGTCAAAAATAAAGTAGTTTTGAAGTTGGGCTCATTGGACCTCATTCTAACCATTTTTCAATATTGTGTTTGGTTGGTGACATGGGAATTGATCCAGTCGAGCATATGAAGGAGTCAACAGAAGAGGAACAAAGTGCTTATATTCTGAAATTTGTGATGCCAAGGAGACAAAATGACATCCCTCACTTAAGGGCCAAGAAGTGCAAGATGCGATACCTATTGCTTGGTTCCTTTATTTTTACACCACCACCCCAGGAACGTGATAAAAAAAATTGATGCAAAATTGGGGGCACAATTTATATCCTCAAAGTGGAAGGAAAAGTGATGAAGTGATGGTGTCGTGCCGCGACGTTAAATCAGACACTTCATGGGAGGCAACCCATGCTAGTAGTATTTTCTCTTTTTAACATGTAAAAATTGTTGTAGTTAAAACTGACAAGTTTTTGAGTGTGCAGGACAATGGTGGAGGTGTGTTGAGCAAACGCCTGGGGCATAACACAACGCTGGTAAGATGAAAAAAGAGGTTAAAATAAAGAACACTTCGAAAACAAGCTAAAAATATCGGAAGACCGCCACCGCGGTGCGACCGCGGTGAAAAGGCCTCTCTGAACCTCACCGCGATCGTGGCAGACCACGGCACGACCGCGGTCAAACAAACTCTCTGAATCTCACAGCGGCCGCGGTAGACTGCAGTGCAACCGCGGCGAGCCACTTCCAGCCCAGGTACGTCTGCAATTTTAATTTTTTTATTTATTTCGTTTTTATTTTCAAACCTACCCTACCCACTAACCCCACTTTCCCAGTGAGCTCCATGGAAGTTTCCTTATCCCTCTGTACATTTATTGTTAGTTGTCATGGGGACATGCCATGTTTTTAAGTGTGGGGTGGGAGACTCATTTGTTGTTGTTGTATGTTTGCACTGGTTATTTGATTTTTGTATATATTGTTTCTAGTTGTGTTTTTGTTTCATCGCCTTGTCCCGAAGACAGACACCTCTCGACGGGTCTCTTGAGGGCTTAAGTCGAAACCAATAAATAATAAATAAATAAATAAATAAAAAAAAAAAAAAATATATATATATATATATATAT
>ML262180.1:58478-71897 GCA_005239495.1 Nicotiana undulata
AATGTAGGAGACTCTTCCTGATGACGGACCACTTAGACAGTCTTCTTGAGGGAAGTAGTCTAAAGAAAAGACCAAAAGATTTTTTATTTTCTTTTTAAGTAGTGTAGTAATTCCCTCTTGGTTTTTCTTTTGACCACGGTTCTTTTCCAAGGGTTTATCTTGAACCGGGTTAGTTTTTTTTATTTTATAGTTATTAGGACTCTCTTGGGCAAGAAGGGTAAAAGAAAAAATGCACCCCTCATTGTATACACCTGAAAACAATCAAAACAAACTCGAGGGTGTGAAGCTTAGACTCACTTGTAGACTCTTGTATTATGCCTTAATTTTGCACATTGTGTCTAACTTGAATACTTACTTGAGTGTGTTGATGAACCAATTCGGAATGGATTATGTGCCATGTGTGTGTAAGGTAATTACATCTTATTCTATGTCTGCATATGATACCTAGAACTTGCCCTGTGTGTGTACGAAGCGAAATAGAAGTTTGTTTGGTCTTAGAAAGGATATAGGCAATTCTTTGTGAAGCCTACGTAAATGTATCTCCACCTATAAACAATGTACCATAGTAAACCCTTTTGAGCTTAAAGTCTGTTTCTTTGATAACCATATAACGACCCATATCCATGTGTTTGAATAGCTTGACTGTTTGAACCCTGTACCTCCTATGAGAACTTGAATTGTTAGAGAATACATAAAAACCAAAGTGTGGGGTGGTGGTGTGGTCGGTGAGGAAAATCATGGAAATAGAATGAAAGGTGCAATAGTATAAAAGAAGTGAAGCCACTAAAAAAAGGAAGAAAGAAAAAGGACAATAAACACACTTAGTCCTTGATATTGAGTGGCACGAAAAAGATAGTTGCACCTAAGAAAAGTGGGGTGATTATGAAACAAAATGTGGAAAACAAATGGCTGAGCAAGGAAAATAGGCTGAATGTTGAAGTGAATGTATTAAAAGTGCTTAGGGAGGTTAGTCACTATACTTAAATGTATCCTACCCGTCCCTTAGCCTACATTACAACCAAATAAAGACCTATTGATCTTAGACTGAATGAGCTCGATTGGTAGAGTATTACACTACGGGCAAGCATATGGTGTATCTGTGTGACATATGAATGTTCTTTGTCGAGAGTGAGTGAATTCTTTCCATCTAAAGTTCCCTTTATTTCTGATTTTATCTTGGTGGAACTTCTCTCAATTGTGTGATGTGAGGGCATGTAATTCAGGAAGAAAAGGTAAATTTTCACCTCTGTATAGAGTACTTTGAGGAAGTAAGAGTGTGGCATGGCATGTAGAGTCTTCGTTTGAGGTGTAGTTGTTGCACAGCTTGGGTTGGTAATCGTAAAATGACAGGTGTGGCACTAAAAGGGTAATACTAAAGATAATTAGGCCGTAGAGTGTGGTTTATCTGCTCGAGGACGAGAAAAGATTTAAGTATGGGGTGTTGATAATAGGTGAATTAGACTATAATTGTGCCCCTAATGAACCACACTTTGTGATGTTTTAATGTAAATATTGATAACAAAATGCTCTGATTAGTGTTTTTCGTGCTTTGCAGGTTATATTTCATAGAAGAGGACTTTGGAGCAATTTGGAGTCAATTATGGAAGTCTGAGGCCAATCACAGAGATACCCATGGAATGCACTAGAAAAATAAGCGAGAACAGAACTGAAGCAAGGCCACCGCGGCCGCGATTGACCGCGGCGCGACCGCGGTGGAAGAAATTGAAGTGAGAAAAAGTAGCTGACCGCGGTCCTGCCGCGCCCCTGTCGCGACCGCGGTCAAATGCTGAAACTTTAGGTATCAAAGTGAAAAACACGGAATTTTATTGCACAAACCCTATATAAGTCTTGTAAATCCGCTCAAGAAAGAGGGGTAACATGTTTTGAAGGGGAATTCACGTGGAGGAACATACACCACGCTTGAAGGAGACTTCTACCTAGTTTTTCTTCTCTTCTCTTTTTTTAATTTCATAGTTATTAGTTCTAGAGTTTTGGGGTGCTACATGAACGTTGTAGTTTGAAGCTTGAATTGTTCTTATTATTTTATCATATTGGTTTATTTATTCAATCTTGCGCTTAATTATTTGATTGCTTGATCACCAATTGAATACTACCTACGAATCTAGGATTGAACTCGGGAGAGGGAATTCTAGATTGCATATAAGATTGGGTAGAGCAAGATCTTAACCCTTCAAGGGAGCGGATTTGCGGTTAGGATAGGAATATACCTAATCGCCTTGCTTGGTTATTATACATGAATTATTAATGCATTCTTGTTAATACTAATTTCATAGGAATATAGGCATTAGGTTAGCTTGAATAGACGAATAGTACTTCGAGAGAAGGCTACGAGTAATATTAACCCTGTCAACCAATAAACCAGATAAATTAATTAGATGATTTAAGTGGAAAACTCAACGGGATTGTTTTCTAACCCATAGCTCTAGAATATCGGCTCTTATTGAATTCGTGTCTAATTTTTCCAACTTGTTTCTTTAATTTCATAGTTTACTATTCTAGATTAATTTTAGTTAAATATTCATACGTTAGGATTCGCTTGAATAGATAAACTGTTTGGTTTAATTTAGTTGATAGTGAATCGCAATCCCATGTGGGTACGATATCTGGACTTACAATCCTATATTACTTGTCAACCACGTATATTTGCGTGTGCGTTTGGGAGTAACAGGGACATAAACCTTACCTCGGGGACACCTTTCTACCTAAGGAGAGAAAGAGTCTATGGGAAAAAATACATATTAGACCATTTCCTCTCACTATACACAGAGTTAACTAACAAAAAAAATTTGATTTTTCATATCTAATTCTAAGATAAGGGACCTGCCACATATCCATTAAGAAAGGGCCCTTGGCCGCTTTTGGTACCTGTCTAAACTCCGTATGTGTGATCCCTTCATTAGCTCTGGTAGCCTCTTTAGTGAACCAGTTTGCTACTTGATTTGCTTCGCGAAGGTAATGAGTAACAGGTGCCCTGCAGGTGTCCAAAATCTCCATTACTTTCTCGACCTCTTGTTTCAGTTTGTTGTTGCTTAGAGTTTTGGTTTGTAGTATATCATGGACCATCCTCGAGTCAATTTCCACGCCGAAGTTCGATATTCCTTTGCATTTTTTCCATTCACATCCATAGTTGATGGCTTTCAATTCGACTTCACTGATGCTATTACAGTTGATAGGAATCGAAAAAGCCATGACAAAGCCTCTCTCTTCATCTCTAAGAATCCCTCCAATCCCTACTTTCCCATTTTATTTGTTAAGACTACCATCAGTATTCAACTTTAGATAACCCCTTGGAGGCATCTCCCATATCACACTCTTCCATATGGGGATAGGTTTAAGTTGTTCAATCATCTCACATTTTTTGTGCCAGTGATAATAGGTCTTAATCGTGAGGTATTTCTTGCTGATTGCATCATTAATATTCCAAATGATTTGAGACTTCATTTTGTACAACACAAATTTCTTACTTTCTCCAAACTTGAATGATGTATAGCTTTTCCATATCTCCTAGGAGATAGTGATAGGAGTAATGTGAAGGATCATTTTATGGACCATATTCTTTGGTTTCCTCTGCCACCATTTACTGAGTACACTACTAATGGAAGCAACTTGATGCCGAACTCCCAGAGCATTTCCAAAGAATTCCCATAAATTTCTCGCAGCCTCATTATCAATGAAAACATGATCCAAACTTTCTGAGTGTGGGTTCCTACAACAATTGCATTTCGATGCTTGTTGATTGCCAAATTTCCTAATGGTGTCATCAAAGAGGAGCTTTTTTTAATCATTCTCCAAACCAGGAAGGACATCTTGAAGGGAATACAATCGTGCCAAGCTTTGACACTTCTAATAATGTGCCAGGCTGGTGCATTAGAGTAATGCCCATTATTAGTGAGATTCCAAATGGCCTGGTCGTTATTGTCCCGCTTCCCTCTAGGGATGGTGATGATATGTTGAACAATATGGATGGGCAGGAGTTGCTCCAATTTGTTCGTATTCCACTCCTTGTTCTTGAAAAAATGAGAAACAGAAAGCTTACCCAAAATGTTAGTATGATTGACCACTTTAGCAAGTGGTCTTTTACTTGTCCAGTTGTCCCTCCAGAAGCTGCAGTTGCCTTTGTTAATCTTCAAAGTAACATTCTTTTTAGCAATGTCTCTCCCGTGAAGAAGAGCTTTCCATGAGTGGGAGTTTCCAGGGCCAATAGCCTTCTTAGCAGGATGAGACCTACTACCATATTTAGCTCTTAATTAGGTAGTCTGCCCATAAAGAGAGGCAGGTTCTGAACCTCCACCATCTCTTAATAATGCAAATTTCATTGATGTCTTTCATTCTTCTAATTTCTATCCCACCCTCTTCCTTAGGAACACAAAGATTTTTCCAAGAGCTCCAATGAAATTTATTTTTGTCACCCATGGAACCCCACAGGAATCTTGCAAAGTGCTTTTCCATCAGCTTGAGCGTAGCTTTTGGAGGGTTCATGGCTGAGAAGGTGTATAAGGGGAGGGATTGTAACACACTCTTGATAATGACCATTTTACCTCCGTATGATAAAAATCTCCTTTTCCAACCAATGATTCTTTTCACTATTTTAGAAACCATCTCTTCAAAGTAACAAATCTTCTTCCTTCCAACGTAGATAGGGTACCCCATATAATTGAAAGAAAACTGTTTATCCATGAATTTAGTGGCTTCTCTGATTCTATTTATTCTCCTGGCTTTGGTACCTGGGTCAGTTATGAAGAAGCTTTTGTTTGCATTTAGCTTCTGGCCCGATGCTCTTTCATAATTGTGAATCTGTTTCATGATAATTCTGACTGTCTTGTTGTTTCCCGCTGAGAAAATGATTATGTCGTCTGCATAGGCAAGGTGATTAATTTTGGGCCCTCTAGTTGGCATGGTTAATGGAGATAAGTTGTCATTGTCATGGAGCTTGTTGAGCATTCTAGTCAGAACTTCCGAACCTAATATGAATAATGACGGGGATAGGGGATCCCCATGCTTCATCCCTTGAGAGGAAGTAAAGAAACCGTTTGTGGTGCCATTTAAAATGATGGAATACCAAACGTTGGAAAGGATCCTTTGAGTCATGTTGATCTATTTTTCGAAGAAACCAAACTTTCTCATCACTGCATTCATGAACTCCCAGGACATTCTATCATAGGCTTTTTCCATATCCAATTTCATAACAATATTCTCAGCTTTGTTGTAGTTGTTGATGCCTTGGATGATTTCCTGTGCCAAAAGGACATTTTACGTGATCAATCTCTCCTTGACAAAACCACTTTGATTGTTAGAGATCAACTTAGGTAAGAGCGGGTTCAGCCTTCTGGAGAGAATTTTGGAGATGATTTTGCTAGATACATTGCTAAGACTAATAGGTCTTAGATTTGAGAATGATTCTGGAGCATCTGTTTTGGGTATAAGGATCAGACAGGTATGAGAGAAGTACTTCGTGAGTTTTGTGCCATTGAAGAAAGACTGAACAAATCGAGTGAGGTCCTCTTTAATGATATGCCAATAACTCTGGTAGAAAGCTCCGTTGAAGCCATCTGGACCAGCAACACTATCGATGGATATGTTAAGAATAGCCTCCTTTATTTCATCTTCTGTGGGCATCATGGTCAAGTAGCCGTTGTCTTCTTCAGTAACAATTTTGGGAATACAGTCAATAATACCCATGTCTCTATCCTTCTTAGGGAGATTGAAGATCTTTTTATAGTGGTTAATAACATCTTTCGTAATTTTTTGATCACTTCTAACTCACTTCCCTCTTTGGTTTTTGATTCTATGGATCTGAGTCCTCCTTCTTCTTTCTCTAATAACACTGTGAAAATATTTAGTATTGCAATCTCCTTTTTCAAACCATTGAATCTGGTCTTTCTGTTTGAGTAAGGACTCTTGCATAGCTTGCCATTTGATATACTCTGCCTGGCCTTTGTTGAGGTTTCTGCTTATCTCTGTGTTACACAATTGATCCGCTTCTTCTAAAGTTTCAACTTCCTTTTCCCATTTGTTCACCATATCATAGACATTACCAATACTTTCTCTGGACCATTTTGAGAGTTTGTTGCTAAGGATTTTCATCTTTTGGTGAAGAGTCCACATGGGATTGCCCTGGATAGGAGTATCCCAAGCTTCTTTAACCAAGTCTTGGAAACCAGGTTGCTTAGTCTAGAAGTTAAGGAATCTGAAATAGCTTGTGGTCGTTGATTGGTTGAGTAGAAGGGGTCTATGGTCGGAACCCGGCCTATTGAGGTGTTTTACAGTATAATTCTGGAAACATTGGGCCAGGTGTTGTTGATGAAGATCCTATCAAGTCTCTTCCACACTCTTTTACTAGGTCTCCAGTTATTGCACCAAGTGTATCTAGGTCCAATGCAACCGATATCAACAACCTCACAGTGATCCATACAATTGGAGAAATTAAAGCTTTTAGACATTCTATGGGGGTTACCCCCCAACTTCTCCTCCGGTTCCATGATAACATTGAAATCACCCCCCCCCATGCACCAAGGGCCATTAATGTTTGAATGAGTGTCTTCAAGACTGGTCCAAAGCTCCTTTCTTTCCCTGGCTGTACATTTGGCATACACAATGGTGATGTTGATTTCCTTGTCTTGGACACTATGAGTGAGCTTCAAATTGAGTTGTTGTTCTTCGTTGGAGATGATAGCAATATGGTAGTCTTGTTTCCATAAACACCAAATCTGCCCATTTAAGTTAGCTTGGCAGTGTTGAAATCCCAAATATCTCATGTACCCTTCAATCTTCTTCTTGTCGAAAAAAGGTTCCATGATGGAAACAAAGTCAATGTTATCGATGTGACAGAGGTTTTCCAATCTTGGTAAGGCCTTTTTAGTCCTCACTCCCCTTATGTTCCATATTATTGCACTGATCATGGAACTAAGAGAGGGTGATTCAACTTTGACTCCTTCCCCTAGAGAAAGGATTTATCTTGTCTTTGTTCTTCCCAGATTTCCTGTTCCTGATTCTTCCTCTCTTAACAGGTGAGATACCCTGCCTGTTGGTAAATTCGTTGAGGTGAGTTTCAACCGGGTCTTCAGATTGTTTATTGAGAGTTTCATAATTGTTGTCGGGGCTCGACATGTTAGAATTTTCAGTTTCCTTCTCGATCATATTGCACTGTTCATGTAGTCTCTTTTCTTCGATGTTGTATCCACCAAAGTCTACCACTACTTGAATTCCAGGGTGTTTCTTGATTTCTGAGGGTAGGGACTCTGATTTTGTAGTAGATTTTCCTTGTTCTCTACTTGTTTCCCTCATGTTCACACTCCCCGAATCCTGGCATTGTGGCATAGGATTATTTGCATACTTATTAGACTCGATTTTTTGTTCAACATTCTCCCTACTTCTCTTGGCAACCTTATTCCGTATCGGGCAGCTTTCCTCAACTTTCTCAATATTGTCGGGGTCGTCATTGTGTGTTTGCTTTTGATTGTTTTTATTGGTTTTGATGTTGTTTACTTCCGTGCCTCCCAGTTCTTTGAGGCTCTCTTCTATGGCAGCATTGGTGTCAATCAGATTTCCTCCCAAATAATTTTTACTCGTGTCTTGCTTTTTTCTTTTCACCACCGGTTTGAATGTCACCGAGCTCTTCCATTTGGGCATGTCCTTTTTTTTCTGTCTTCTTTTCTTTTAATGTCGTAGGCCTTGTTAAGTTGTTCCATTGGAGCTTTAATATTGGACTGGGGTATGTTACTTACTTGCTCACCATTGATTCCTATTACCTTCATTTGGTCGTTGTCGTTTCTATTCCCGTTTTGACTCTCCTCAATAGCCTTGTTCTGTTTCTTTTTTCTGTTTCTTTTTGTGTTAGGAGTCTGCCAGTTCCCTTCCATAATGTTAGTGTCATTGTTCTATTCTTGTCTACCAGTGTTTACTTCCAGTTGTTTCTCCCAGTCTGCCTCCCCTGCCTCCTCCTTCTTCTTTTTTGTTTTCCTCTCGTCTCATTTTTTCGACAATCCAACAATTAACCAGCGAATGGCCTATCTTTTTGCAATGCTTACAGTACTTAGGGACATTTTTCCATTCAATTTTCTGAACAAAGCCATTAAGAGGCATGTTTTCATCTTCAGCACCCACAAAAGCAGAGGGCGACAGTGTTTTAAGGAGGTCGATTTCCACTCTCACCTTCGCCATACTCGGCCTCGTTTTAGATCGTGTAGCGATGTCCAGCTCTAGCGGAGTTCCTGCTGGTCCTATGACTTGCTTGGCATATTTCCAAGTATGCATGTGGAAGGGGAGCTCGGGTAACAAAGCCCAGACAGTTGCAATCGGCAAATCTTCATCCGGTTTAAAGTCTGGAGTCCATTCTTGTATCCACATTTGATTCCCAGCAATTTCCACCACCCTTTTGAATCTTGTCGTATCAAAATAATCATCATTTGTGAAGTCTAAGAACACATTGTAATTATCATAAACGCCAATTTTAACAGTTCCTTTCAATGCGATTTTCTCAGAGAATTGAGCCCTAACTTTTTCAATTGGGGCCTGATTTTCAGAAATCTCCCAACCAATGTTCGTTTACATTCCTCCGCCATACTCCATAGTAGTCTTTAGCCTTGAAAATCACTGTCGTCATGCCATTGTGGGTCTTCCTTCTCGCCACTACAGTTTTTAGTTCCTTGCGATTTGGGGTTGGGGCAGAGTTCAGGGTTGTAGCCACAGATGTAGCATAAGGCTTTTTTCCTGGAATTGATCCTTGGGGGAGCTTCGCAGCATCAGGGAGGTCATTTTGGTGTTCCAGACGCGCCGGTTGGCCTCCGTCCGGGGCCTCCATGGGTGGCGCGTGTTTCTCACAAAGACTGTTAAGAAATAGTCGTTGGGAGCTTTGGGTCTTAAACTAATTAATTTGTATTTATTCATGAAGGAGTAATATTTTAATAATCGTACTAATAAAATTTTATTAATTATTTATGTTTAGGAACGTAAAATGTGGAGTTTGATCATTTTTTAAAGAAATTGTAATTTTTTAATTATTTGAAAGTTATAGACGTTATACGTGATTTGTATGCAATAGTTATACTTAAGAATCATGCTAGATATTTTTTTCTATGAGTTCCTTTAATTATTTTTTTAATTTTTGTTGTGTTATTATGTTATTTATTAATTTATAAATTAAATTTTTTAGAGATCCATGGGGCTTACAACCCCCCGCCTCCAGGGTTACTCCTCGCCTCACGCTCCTGCCTTTTAAAACATTACTTGTATAAATATCACATATTTATAGTTTTCTTCAAGTTTTATACAATTTTACATGTTTATAAATATTTACTGTCATTATATTATTTTATAAAATATTAAAAATTAAATACTTACGGGGCTTACGCCTCGCTGAGGCATATGTAAAACGTCTCGCCATACGCCCATGCCTTTTAAAACACTGCTCCCCCCCCCCCCCCCCCCCCCCAAAAAAAAATGAAATCAACATAATATCATGAAAGTTTGGAATTGAAATTTTTTTGATATTGCAATATTATCGGTTCAAAGATTTGCAAGGAGAAGAAAGGATCAATTAACTAATTGGAATTTTTTTGATATTGCAATATTATCGTTTCAAAGATTTGCAAGGAGAAGAAAGGACCAAATATCTCACTAAAGAGAAATCAGATTGTCTGCTCTAGGGACTTTATTTGATGTATCAGTAAAACACTTAATATCATATTAAACTAAATGCAAATAACAAAGTAAGAAAAGAAAAACAGAAAATAACAAATTAACAAGTTAGTAATACTCCTACCAATACGTAATCCATTTGCATGTTCCCTGCAGTGAAAACACAGCATTCTATCACAGTGTAAACTATGAATTATAATTCATAAGTCATACCATGAAAGTCTGGGAGTGGGTGCTTGAGGCGAGGGTGAGGAAGATGATGTCTATATCCGACAACCAGTTTGGTTTCATGTCGGGTCGTTCCACTACGGAAGCTATCCACCTTGTGAGGAGATTGGTGGAACAATTCAGGGATAAGAAGAAGGACCTGCACATGGTGTTTATTGACTTGAATAAAGCATATGATAAGGTCCCTAGGGAGGTGTTGTGGAGATGTCTTGAGACGAAGGGTGTGCCGGAAGCCTACATCAGAGCGATCAAGGACATGTATGATGGAGCTAAGACTAAGGATAGGACGGTGAGAGGTGACTCAGAGCATTTCTCGGTTTTTATGGGGCTACATCAAGGATCTTCGCTTAGCCCATTCTTATTTGCCCTGGTGATGGATGCACTGACACAACATATTCAAGGGGATGTGCCATGGTTTATGTTATTTGCTTATGACATAGTTCTGATTGACGAGTCGAGGTTCGGTGTTAACGAGAGGTTAAAAGTTTGGAGACAGACCCTCGAGTCAAAGGGTTTCAAATTGAGCAGGTCGAAGACAGAGTACCTGGAGTGCAAGTTTAGCGTTGAGCCGAGAGGAGTAGGCGGGGACGTGAAGCTTGGAACTCAGGTCATCCCCAAGAGGGACATCTTCAAGTACCTGAGGTCGGTGATTCAGGGGGACGGAGAGATCGGCGAGGACGTCACTCAGCGTATAGGGGCGGGCTGGATGCAATGGAGGCTTGCATCTGGAGTCTTGTGTGACAAGAAAGTGCCACAGAAACTCAAAGGTAAGTTTTATAGAGCTGTGGTTAGAGCGGCCATGCTGTACAGGGTAGAGTGTTGGGCGGTTAAGAAATCCCATACACAGAGGATGAAGGTAGCGGAGATGAGGATGCTCAGGTGGATGTGCAGGCATACTAGGATGGATATGATTAGGAATGAAGATATTCGTGTGAGGGTGGGTGTGGCCCCGGTGGATGATAAGATGCGGGAATCGAGGTTCAGATGGTTCGGGCACGTGGGGAGGAGAAGCCTGGATGCCCCGGTGAGGAGGTGCGATCGGCTGGTAGTGGTAGGTTCGAGAAGAGGTAGAAGGCGGCCTAAGAAGTATTGGGGAGAGGTGATTAGGCAGGACATGGCTAGACTGCGGATTTCCGAGGACATGACCCTTGATAGGAAGGTCTGGAGGTCAAACATAAGGGTTGTAGGGTAGGGGGTACTAGAGCTTTTCTTACTTCATTCCCGAGGTGGGTGGGGTTGGATAGGGTCTGTCATAGATGGCGTACAGATTTTATTTAGCTTCACTGAGATTGCTGTTGATTTTAGTCTCAGAAGGTAGATTCTGGCTGATATCATTACATGTCATGTATTTTACTGTTTTAATGCTTAGGTTACTATTTATATGATTTATGTTGAAGTTACTAATGAATTTTTGTTCTTGTTCTAATTTTTTTATTTTTTTTGAGGCGAGGGTTGATTGGAAACAGCCTCTCTGCCCTATCGGGGTAGGGGTAAGGTCTGCGTACGTATTACCCTCCCCAGACCCCACTTTGTGAGAATTTACTGGGTAGTTGTTATTGTAATTCATGCTATAAAAAATATTATACATTAAATTCATAATTAAGGAGGTATACTAAATCTATAGACATCATACTGTATTGAAAAATGAAAAGTTTCAATTTATTTTTGATCAATTTTGCAGCTAAAACCCTGTCACATGCCCTGCTTCATTTATAATGGAATTTTTACCTAGTTATACTGTATTAGAAACTTATTTACTTATGTTATTTATATTTGTAGTTTTTAATAATTATCTAAGGTTTTCTTACAAATTGTATACATTGATCCTTAAAAGATTCTCACCTCATTATTAGTGCCTTCAATTAAGGGATGCAGTTACATTCTTTTTTTTTTCCATTTCCTCTTCTCTCCCTTTTTTTTTTACATCAAAATTCCTTAATCTACGCCAAGAATCTTCATCTTCTCTCTTCGCACCATTGTTAACAACTTTATATTATTAAAAAATAAATAAATATTCAGAAATTGTACGATAACTGAATCATAATTGTATTGAATTATATCAGATACATCAATCCTAAAACATAATTGTATCATACTTGTATCACAATTGTGTCTAACTTATATCTGATACATTAATACCCAAAATAATACATGATACGATACTAATAAATTAATATACAATTATCATATATTTGTGATATAAACTGTAAAATTCGTCATAAATTAACAACTACTCGTAATAATATACAATGAATATACAATTATCATACATTTGTAATACAATTCCTGCAACAACTATGATACATATACAATTATAATACAACCGCAATACATTTATGAAAAATCATGATAAAATTATGATCATTCATCTTCTTCAAGTTTCAATCACAACTCTATACTAAAAATCTAATATAATCATATTATAGTTGTACTAGTATTGTAACGGATATTGTTTTGGGTATTGATATATCATATACTAGTCACATACAATAAATATTATAGAAAGAAAGAAAACAAGATTCAAAACTTACCCACAACTTGATTCTAGAGCAATATTCCGAATCTCGTCTTTTTTTTAAAGGTTTTGTATATAACTTGTAAATTATATACGAAATAATTAATATGGAACCTAAATAAAGGTGGTAAATTTTTTTTTATTATAGTATAGCTAGGTAAAAATTCATTTATAATTTTTTAAAATGTGCTTTAACCCGCCTGCCCTGCCGCGTTAAAGCCCTATCCTGTTCTGCCCTACTTTTCCCCTGCCCCATTGCCATCACTAAGCTATGGTAAACAACAAAAATGTGCACTTATGCAACAACAACCAAATATTAAAAATTTGTTTGAAATTACTTTATTTAATGTAAACATGAGATAAAAAGTAATATTACATTCGTCTTAATTTATATGACACTCTTTTCTTATTAATTCGTAAAAAATATATTTTCTTTTCATATTTAGAAATATTTTATCTTTAGCATTCTTACTTTACCCTTAATAAATTAATTTACAGCCGTATAAATATTTATAATTTATTTTATATCACAAATTTTAAATCTTTCTTTTTTAAAATAAATAAATTATGAGTCAAATAACACCATAAATTGGAATGATGTAGTAACTATGAGTTTTTGGTCAATATTGTCCCTTATCTTTTATGGTAGGTTTATTTTGGTCCCTTAAATATAACCCTGAGCATATTTAGTCCCTTACGTATGCTAAAGTGGAATACCTT
This sequence comes from Nicotiana undulata, assembly GCA_005239495.1. Taxonomy (NCBI): domain Eukaryota; kingdom Viridiplantae; phylum Streptophyta; class Magnoliopsida; order Solanales; family Solanaceae; genus Nicotiana; species Nicotiana undulata. The sequence continues at coordinate 71,599 of ML262180.1, forward strand.
TAAACTCAGCGACACAATGTGTTCAAAAACTAACAGTGTCACCCAACTCTGATTCATGAAGCAAATCTTCTGCTCTGAAGCAAAACGTTTCCTGTCCTTTTATTGGATAACCCATATTATCACTTTAATTCCTCATTTTTAGATAATATCTTCTAAAATTTTGACTTTGAAAATATCCCGTTTTGCGCCAGTTTTCAATGAGAAAATGACACATATAGCCATTGTACAAATAATAGCCGAAAATATATAAAACTTATATATATATATATATATATATATATATATATATATGTTGTATA
>ML262180.1:72014-114849 GCA_005239495.1 Nicotiana undulata
TATATTGTATGTTAATATAAAAAAACTATACAAATTTTTAAATACCTTTTCCGCTACCAGGTGTGGATAGTTTCTGGCACGAACTAAAAGTGATACATTGCTAATAAAACACGGTTATTCATTTGCTTCAATAATGTGCCTAGAAATTATCTTGGAAGCTCTATTTTTTCAAATTTTAACTTTACTTTTTGGAAAAATAACTAAATTTTAAAATGTATATATATACAAAAAAAAATATACAAATTTTATATATTTTTCGACTATTATTTTTATAGCAGCTATACAGTTTCATTTTCTCATTGAAAACTAGCACAAAAGGAAATATTTTCAAGGTCAAAATTTTAGAAGACATTATCTTAATGAGGAATTAAAGTGATAATTTGCGTTATCCAATAAAAGGAGAGGAAACATTTTGCTTCAGAGCATAAAATTTATTTCATGAATTAGAGTTGGATAACACCGTTAGTTTCTGAATATATTGTGTCAGTGAGACCAAAGATGCTCCACTTTAGCAAATTTAAAAGACTAAATATGCTCAAAATTATATTTGAGGACCAAAATAAACCCACCTTCAAAGATAAAAGACAATATTAGTCAAAAACTCTAGTAACTATTTACCTGAGAATGACCAATGAAAGAGGGGCAATAATATCCTGTTAGAAGCCTTGTGAGGTGGTGGCATATAGGGCTGTGCACGGATCGGATTGGATCGGATTTAGCACATTTCGGATTCGGATTTCGGATTTCGGATTCTAGAATATGCAATCCGAATCCGATCCGAATTATATCGGATCGGATTCGGATTTTAAAGTTTGGATCGGATCGGATTTCGGATCGCAAATGCCTCAATGTTGCAAACTAATATGTATATTTTCTTTGTAAAAGAGGCAATGTATTAAAAAAAATTCATGTTTATACAATTATGAGAGTACTATGGTGCCAATATAGCTAACTCTAGCAATTGTAAAGGTAATAACTTGGAGGAAGATGTAAAGAAAATACTGACTATCCGAAATTAAAGTGTAGTATTTATACATTGCCTAATAATTTCGGATTTCGGATCGGATCGGATTAAAATATACCAATCCGAATCCGATCCGAAATCCAAAATTTTTATAAACACAATCCGAAATCCGGTCCAATCCGAAATCCAAAATCCGAAATTGAATGGATCGGTTCGGATTTCGGATATCCGATCCAAATGAACAGCCCTAGTGGCATATACTCCTTCGGTACCTTCCAATTATTCCCATTTCCCTCTTCCTTTGTAAAGAATATCCATTAAAATGGCAGCTCTATTTCTCTCTCTTCCCAATTCCACACTTCTTTGCTTTCTCAGTTAATCAAATTCAAAAATCTAACATCATTCATTATCCAAATACAATTCACCATGTCCACCTCTTCTCTCTTAATAAATCCTATTATTTCTTCCTCTTCATCTCCTACTACTTCTTGTTTTATTTCAGCTCCCACAAATTTTCATTATTTTTCTTGCTTTTGTACTTCAAGAACAAAACCCATTAATCTAATATGCACTAAAGTCAATTTTTTGCAGCCCAAAATTAGAGAAAGACTCTTGAAGAAAAGACCATTAATTGCAGCTAGCAATAGCAACATGACAATTAAGGAAGAAGAGGAAGAGGGTCCTCCTGCTTTTCTTGAATCTGAAATTACTTCAAAACCTAGACGTATTGCTATCTTTGTTGAGCCTTCTCCTTTTGCGTGAGTCTACCTTTTTCCCTTTATAATTTGAACCCAATTTGTTTGCGTTAGTTACTAAATTTTGGTCTATGCTCTTTTGTGTTTGTCAAATGTGATATTTGATTTGTATATGATAGTATATTCTACTCGATTGAGCTTAAGTTCTGTCGTACCACCAATTTCCTTTGTGAAATGTGCAGGTATGTATCTGGCTATAAAAACCGATTCCAGAATTTTATAAGATATCTACGTGAAATGGGAGATGAGGTATACTCTTTGTCTAACAAGAGTGTTGTTGATTACTGATACTTGCTGCTGTTCTTTGGGTCTTCTGTACATACTGCTATACCATGCGCTCGATATGTTTGAGCTAATTATATTCATTTCGAGCTTTCTCATGATGCTATTTTGCCAATCAGGAGTTTACAATCTTGACCTCTACTAGTTCCGTTTCCCTGGAACCAATTTCAAGCAATTTTGATATATATTGTCTGCACATATCCTACTAACCGCTATTCTTACCGTCATTTAATTTGTAAGAACTAACCGTAATAAATGCTTCCTAGCCATTGTTTCAGACTGTTGAGTGAGCCAGTAAATAGTAGCTAAGAACTGAAGATTTACGCCTGATGTTTTGGCCACTTATCATCCTTTGTTAATTTTGCGGTACAGGTTATGGTTGTGACGACACATGAAGGAGTACCTCAAGAGTTTTATGGAGCAAAGTTGATTGGATCACTAAGGTTGCAACTTCTACTTCCTTACGTATATTTCGTTTTCATGTTTACTGAATAAATTTACTCAATTCTATCGGTCACAAAGTCAGCTTACGATCAAAGACGTTTAAGGGTGCATTATTATTAAATATTGTCCATATATAGTATTTGGCTAGTTTTTAAGAAAGAATTACTTACTTTATTTGCAGTTTTCCCTGCCCCTGGTACCAAAAAGTGCCTTTGTCACTTGCTCTAAGCCCAAGAATAATTTCAGAAGTGAAACGATTCAAGCCTGATATCATACATGCATCGTCTCCTGGTATAATGGTGAGTTTCAGTTGTTTTTTCCTCCTTTCAGTGATTAAGTGATGTTTGTCTTCTCACTTTATGGAGCTTAAGGTGGTTCTGATTTTCTTCCCAGCTTGCTGACTTAGATAATTTGTTTTTTTCTTTCTTTCTATTTTTAGGTATTTGGTGCTCTTATCATTGCAAAACTGTTATGTGTGCCGATAGTGATGTCGTATCACACACATGTGCCTGTGTAAGCTCATACTTCTGGCATATCTTGTCTCCAGATGGAACATTTGGTAGCTTCTGTATATGACATGGTTTAAGAAGAAAACACCTTTTTTTGTTGTTGTTGATCTTCCTGATGAAAAACATAAAGAATGAGTTTCTGAAGCTTCTTTTAACATTATCTTTTAATTTAGGGCTTTACGCTGATCCTGATTCTTGTTCTGCAGATACATACCTAGATATACCTTTAGTTGGTTGGTGCAACCTATGTGGATGGTTTTAAGTATGTGAGCAGAGCATTCTCTTCTGCATTATCTGTTCTCTCCCGGGTCTCCAGCTCTGAATACTAACTAAGACATCATTACTGCTTATCAGAGTTTCTACATAGAGCTGCTGATCTTACACTGGTGCCGTCTGCTGCTATTGCAAAGGATCTAAAAGCTTATAGGGTAACAGCAGGTAACGACATATTGGTGATCTTTTTAATTAAACTACAACATTGACTTTATCAATTAGCAATTTAAGGAAAGAAGAGCACTGTATTCTGTCTTGTCTAGCGGTTTTTATTGGTCTTAGATGCTTTTTCCTATTAACTTCTTTTAGGTGCTAAACCACTGTTCAGAGTTGTTGATCATTCCCGTCTTTTTCTATTTGTCAGCTAACAAAATACGTCTCTGGAATAAGGGTGTTGATTCTGAGAGCTTCCACCCCCGGTATCGGTCTCATGAAATGCGACTAAGACTGAGGTTGGAGCTTCCCGCAGAAGACTTTGTCCACTATGTTTTAAACAACCTTAATATGTAATGATAATTCTTTCTGCTTTTCTTCTCTTACTCCTCACTATCAGCAACGGGGAACCTGATAAACCATTGATAGTCCATGTTGGACGACTTGGAGTGGAGAAGAATTTGGATTTCCTCAAAAGGTACTTCCTCTCTTTGTTAACGAGAAAGGATCACAGTTACATTTTTGGCTAATATATGACTAGGTATATCATCCTCATATTAAGGGCAAATACTGTATCAAGGAAACTGCATGGTTATGTAATTGAATGAAGGTGCTGGTAACTTGAACATGACATTTCAAAATGACTTTGAATTTTGAAACAGGGTAATGGATAGACTTCCAGAAGCTCGCATAGCATTTATTGGAGATGGGCCATATAGGTGAGTTGCAGTAAAAATTTAGCTTCTTGGCTTTCAGAACTTTACCGTGAATTTTTACTAGTACTTTCACTCTAATATACATAAGATATCTCGTACAATGCACAATAAGCTGTCTACTCCCCTTTTTTTGTTGCGCTCTTTTGATAATCTTGGGCTGTCAAGTCTATAAAGATCTCATGGGTGAGAATCTTTTGTAAAAAAGAATCATGACTGGACATTAGTTGTATTTGACTGTTCTTGATTTCTATTGCTAGAAATGTTGTTTAGCTTATGTGTTGGTGTAATAGCCCAACCCGCTAGTGATATTGTCCGATTTGGGCCTAGGCCCTCACATGTTTAAAACATGTCACTAGGGTCTAAGGCTTGTTAACTTATATATCCAACCTCCCTCTTGTGTTTTGCCGATGTGGGACTCTGTCTAAAGTCTGGGGTGTTACAGTTGGACAAGAGACAAAAATCAGCAAAACAGTATGCTTCCGGATAATCTGACCAAAAACTTTTACCAAGTGGCTTTACTTACTCTTTAGGTAATGTTTTAATAAACCAGAATTGAAAACTATAGCAACTTATATATGCCATGTAGGCATTGCTGAATTATTGGTAAGAGTTTCTTGGTCAAGCATCAGCTTTTAATTTATTAGGTGATAAACTTAGTGAACGGTGAATTTCATCACATTGTCAGTCGATTGGTTTATGCTAGCTCGTTGAAATGGCAGGGAGTTAATTCACAATAAGCATGGTGAAAAAAAAAGAATCACAATAAGCATGTCGATGGTGCCCTAATTATTCACTTAGTTCCGATTCCCTGCAGATATGTGATACAATACCATCATTAATTTTGGAATTATTCACTATGTGGACAAAATATCTTTATGTACATATACGACGAACATAAGTATATATCTATACGTACATGCAATAGATACTTATCCACCGACATATTCAATGCTGGAATCGATGTGCTATTAATGTGGGTATCTATCTCCATTTCCAGAGTGGGGCAGACACTAATTCAATTAGATCCACTGTCATAGACAAACTGTGGATTTGTGATTCTTTAGTCTATTCTATTTCTGGAAAACAAATTAAAATAGATGGGCGACTCTACTTCTCAACTAGAGTTGGTGGTGGAACCTATTGGCACAATGCACGCCAGAACATAGGAATTCGAGGTCTCATCTACATGTCAAATTACATTAGCTTGGTATTCTCGTTCTGTTTAAATTAGACCCCTTTTATTTCTCTGGCAAGTAATATTGGATTTGCGCCCCAAAGATTGGAACATAGGTCAATTTGGAGCTAATGGGCTGAGTGATGCTATTGTATGCTTGGACATGAAAAACTTAAAAGTCGAATGTTTGTTGTAAGTAAAACTTTCTGAAAATAAAATATTTGTTGGAAGTAAAACAGTCTTCAAATGCATAGCCCGCAGCCGTTCCTGACGGGACATGATTGGTGTGAGACAAATCTGTTGTTAAATGCTTGATTGATTGAGAACGTGGACACTGGAAACCGTTGCTGTTTATAAAAGAGAAGCATATCCTGTCTTGATAGCCTGTATGCCTAACATGAGAAAGAGATGTAGTTTAGCATTCTTATAAAAGGCTGAGTTACAAATTATTCGTTTTGTCACTTCTTATAGGGAGGAATTGGAGAAAATGTTCTCTGGCATGCCTGCAGTATTCACAGGTATGTTACTAGGGGAGGAGCTTTCTCAGGCATATGCCAGTGGAGATATTTTTGTTATGCCTTCAGAGTCTGAGACGCTTGGATTCGTCGTTTTGGAGGCGATGTCATCAGGGCTTCCCGTAGTGGCTGCCCGTGCTGGAGGAATTCCAGATATTGTTCCTGATGATCAGCAGGGAAAAACAGGATTTCTGTTTAATCCTGGGGATCTTGACGACTGCTTGAACAAATTGAAGCCACTTTTGCACGATGCTGAATTGAGAGGAACTATTGGCCAGGCCGCACGTGTAGAAATGGAGAAGTATGATTGGAGGGCTGCCACAAGAAAAATTCGTAATGAGCAATACAATGCAGCCATTTGGTTCTGGAGGAAGAAGAGAGCACAGTTGCTGAGACCATTTCAATGGTTGTTCAAGTTTAGGCTCCAGGCACCAGAAGTCGGGCTATAGGTGATAAGTTTCTCAGATTTAACGTAAAAGCATAGTAGTTGTGCGTATGAAGGTGCATTCCTCATTGCTTACACGTAGATGTGAATTGTAGTATATTTGGCAGGAAATATGGTCTGCTGCTGCAGTTTAGATTTGCAATATTGACCTAAAATACCTAGCCTTTTCTGCTGTTGAGTATTCTATTCAATCTCTGTATATGTAATTCATTTCCATAAGATTACTGCTGTTAAAGAAACCAACTCAATGCAACCATAGGTTTGTGACAATAGTGTGACACCGCAATTCACTTAGAACGAATTATGACAATAGTCTGCCTATGCAAAACGTTGCCGATGGATATGGCACTATATTGAGTATAAGCTGTGTCGAGGATATTCTAATGGAAAAAGGTGAAAAGACAGATCAAATTTGACAAGAACTTTCGTTTGCTATAATCAGGTGTAAAATAAGTGGAGTCGTTAGAAATGGGTGTTTCTCAGCGGGTTCGGAACCCAATTGTGGTCTTTTTGGATATATATATATCGCACTTTTAAACCGTGCTATATTTTTACGGTGTTTTGGCTGTTAAAGTATATATGTATAACACATATATAAACCGCGCTATGCTGGGCTGATGTGATAGGTATGTATAGTGCATTATATAACCGCGCTATATATGTATAGCGCAGTTATATACCGCGCTATATATGTATAAATAAGGCCCCTTCTTCTTCCCCACGATCAGAACCAGACGAAGCCCCAATTTTTAAAAACCTCAAAAAAGAAACGGTCTTGTGATGAACCAAAGGGTCATCTTATGAATTACGACTCCATTCCGGGCTCATTAGCCTTAAAAAGATTAAATTTATTTATCTCGATTTGCGTGCGTAGTCCGGACGTGAATCCAGATAGCTTTTATGTAAAAATATAAGAAATAATAATTTTTAGAGTTAAAATTTGATTTTTAGTTGACCTTGGTCAACATTTCGAGTAAACGGACCCGGATCTGTGTTCCGACGATTCCGGGAGGTCCGCAGTAAAATATGTGACTTAGGCGTATGTCCGGAATTGAATTCTGAGGTCCCTAGCTTTAGAAATCAATTTTTGAAGAAAATTGTGGTGCTGGATTTTTAATGAAATAAAGAAATGGATTAATGCTTGAAATCGTTGATATTGGACCCGTATTTTAGTTCTAGAGCCCGGTACAAGTTTGTTATAATGTTTAAGTACTATCTGTGAAATTTAGTGAAAATCGGAGTTCATTTGACGTGATCCAGACGTCCGGTTGAGAAAATAGTGAATTTGAATTGTTCTTGAGAAAATCATGAGTTTTGAGATTAAATTCGTAGTTTTAGATGTTATTTTTGTGATTTGATCGCACGAGCAAGTCCGTATGATATTTTTAGACTTGCGTGCATGTTTGGTTTGGAGCCATGGAGTGATTTAGACTTAATAAAATCTGCTGGTGTGCTTCAGGTTTGCAAATGTCGCATTTGCGATGCCTGGCTCGCAAATGCGAGCATCGTATTTGCCAAGAAAATATCGCATTTGCGATCAGAAAGGGTGGGAGGACCTTCGCATTTGCGAAGTTCATTGTCGCAATTGCGTTTAGAGCAGAGGCCGCATTTGCGAACACCCGTTCGCATTTGCGATGACAGCAGGCCAGGCCAGGCCAAGCTTCGCATTTGCGATGCAAATGGCCGCATTTGCGAGTTCGCTTTTGCGAACCTCTGATCGCATTTGCGATAACTGCAGCCTGTTAAGTTGGATTCTAGATGAGATTTTCACCCATTTTTCAATTCTCTCATACCATAAACCTCCATATGCGTTTTCCAAAGACCCAAACGTCTCCAAATCATAAGTAAGTGATTTCTAACTAATTCCTTTCAATCTCTTTGCAACTTTTAACAAGATTTCAATAAAAAATCTAGAACTTTCATGGAAAAATTTGGGATTTTTGAGTAGAACGTAAGAATTTCAAAATTTGGGAATTTAGACCTCGAATTGAGGTCGGATTCCAAAACCAATTGTATATCCAAGCTCGGAGAAAATGGGTAAACGGGTTTTTGTCCGAACCTCGAGTTTAGACCAAACGGGCCCGAAGTCGATTTTTGTCTTTTGATAGGAAAACATAGGAAAACCATGATTTTTCATTAAAGTTAATTCCTTTAGCAATAATTAATGATATTGAACCAATTATGATTAGATTCGACCGGGTTAGAGGCAAATTCTAAAGGAAAAGTTGTGATTGAGCAGTGAGTAGCCTGCGAAATTGAAGTAAGTGTTTGGTCTAATCTTAACTGGAGGGATTCGGAATCCCCAACTTTAATGCTATGTGAAATTGTATGTGTATGGTGTATAGGTGAGGTGACGAGTATCTATGCACCACCATATTATCTGTTCAGCATGTTCCTTTCCCCGTTTCCAACTTATTATATTCATGTCTTAATTGTTCCATGATTACTGATGCTTCCATGTCTACTTGTTTTGTCTACTTGATGTTGTTAGAGATTGTTTTCCCCTACTTGAAAGTATTAAATGTTCCTTAGCTTCATTGGGATACATTTCGGTTGGTTTCGATGTATAATGATAATTAGTGAAGTTCTGAATAGTACAACTTTCTGTTTATAATTGTTGAGACATAAATACTGTGGAAGACCTTGATCTAATTTGTGAAACTTTTGTTATAAATAATGAGATGTGATTGTCTGGTGGGAGAGGGTTGCACGTCGCAACAAGGAGTAATAAGGATGGACAGGTGGGATCGGGTTGCATGCCGCAACATGAGAAATAAGGGTGATATATATAGGGAGGAGCAATCAGGGTGGACAGGTGGGATCGGGTTGCACGCCGCAACAAGGAGTCGTAAGGGAGAATATTTATGTTTTACTGGTTATAAAATAAAGACAGGAATACTCATTGTTTTCATTGTTGTCATTTCGTATTATGCTCTTACTGTTATTTAAATTAAAATTTGGAAATTTTTGTAAGGATTGGTTATAACTGAGATTTGTAAAAGTTAGTTGAGTATTTTTATTAATTGCTGCAAGTTACTATTTATTTAGTTTAGTATTCCTTTCTTGCTTTATTATACCTTGTATACATGTTATATTAATAATGCCCCGCTGTAGCCTCGTCACTACCTCGTCGAGGTTAGGCTTGGCACTTACCAGTACATGGGGACGGTTGTACTGATACTGCACTCTGCACTTCTTGTGCAGATCCAGGTACCTGTCAGAGTTAAGTTGAAGTAGTAGCTGATACTTTTCGCACGGAGACACGAAGTAGATATGCTGGCGTCCGCAGATTTCTGGAGTCTTCTCCATATCATTTGTTTACTGTTTTATTTAATTCAAAACACACACACACACACACACACACACACACACACACACATATATATATATATATATATATATATATATATTGTTTCACCCAAATACTTGTAGTATTCTTTAGTAGTTCTTGCATTGTGACTCCAAATCCTGGGTAGCTAGATATTAGCAGTAGTTTCGTGGCTCGTTTTATTATTTCGAATATTATTCCCGATATCATTCATCGGACAATATTAGATTTCATATTCATTTTAATTTGTTTACTTATGTTTAAATAGATTCTTAAAAGAAAACAATTAGTTAAATTCTAACATTGGCTTGCCTAGCAAGTACGGTGTTAGGCGCCATCACAACCCCGAGGGTTGGGAATTTGGGTCGTGACAGGTCCCCTCCCCCCAAATTTCATCTTAAAAAAATTATAGTGGACCCCATCCGTCACACAAAAAGATAAGAACGTAGGTCCCACATCCTAGCAAAGCATTCTATTGTTGTGGTTTCATCGTTTCGGACTCAAATTTTCAACTCATCGACTTTTCGAAAAATATAAATCGAGGTTACGATTTAGTTTATGATGAAACTCGTATAATAATGCATATTAGTTGTCTTGAATGTGTTTTCCATGTTGTTTTGTGTTTTGTTTGCGATTAAACTAGTATGTTATTTTTATCCGGACTAAGATATTAGTTTTCTAAAAAATATGTAAAAATTGAGAAATCATTTACTTTTTGTTAATATAAATGTTAATAAATCTCTTTTGCTGTTTTATATGAATTTCGTGAATGTTATGTTATTAAAATGTATTTGTTGTTTTTATCTAGTTTAGATTATTTATTTGCTTAAAGATTAGTGCCCTTTTAGCGTAATAAAATGTAGAGCCTTTTAGCGTAGAATCCCTGTAGTATAAGTATCTCTTATACTGATAGATCAAACACAAACTCTGTCCAATTTACAAAAATTAATTATTTAATTTATAAAACAAACACATAAATTTATAAAAATATTAAAATTGACACATATAAGAATTAAGGATAGCTTGGTTCTACTGAGCCTCAATATCGAGCCTGGAACCCATAGGTATATACTCTGTCCAATTATAATTTACAAAAATTAGTTATTTAATTTATAAAACAAACACACAAAATTATGAAAATATTGAAATTGACACATAATAATTCAGGATAGCTTGGTGCTACTGGGCCTCAAATATCGATCCTGGAATCCATAGGTATATACTCTGTCCAATTAAATGATTAAAAATTAATTATTTTATTTATAAAACAAACACACAAAATTATGAAAATATTAAAATTGACACACATAAGAATTTAGGATAGCTTGGTTCTACTGGGCCTCAGATATCGAGCCAGGAACCCATAGATATATACTCTGTCCAATTAAATAATTAAAAATTAATTATTTAATTTATAAAACAAACACACCAAATTGTGAAAATATTAAAATTGACACACATAAGAATTCAGGATAGCTATGTGCAACTGGACATCAAATATCGAGCCTGGAACCCATATGTATATACTCTGTCTAACAAAATTATAAAAATATTGAAATTGACACACATAAGAATTCAGGATAGCTTGGTGCTACTGGGCCTCAAATATTGAGTCTAGAACCCATAGATATATACTCTCTCCAATTAAATATTGTATAACTCTAAAAATTAATTATTTAATTTACAGATCAAACATACAATTAATGTTGTTTAATTTACAGTAGACAACATGGACGTGTTGCCTATGCATCCCAGACCTTTCTCCGATGAGCTATTAGTGTTACAGGACAATCATAGGTCCGCCTACGTATGGGAGGGAGAGTTACTGGCCCAGACTCTCCGTGCCAGGAGAGTGGACGACGTGTGGGATTTTATAAGGGACAGACCATCCCCGTGTAGTGCAGCGCCTGCAGGATATGGGCTTCTACAGGATTTTTGAGATCGGGCGGCTACTGCTCGATTGGGATTTGATCACGCCTTAATTGAGCGTTTGCGACCGGAGATGCACACTTTCCACCTGCCCATTGGTGAGACGACCATCACACTGCAGGACATGGAGATTTTATATGGGATGCCCGTTAATGCCCCGCCCGTTGCACTGCCTCACCATATGATCTATATGTTGCGTGGGCTGTATTTAGACTTGCTGCAGTAGCTCACTGGTTTCAGGCCACATGACGAGACTGCACACTCAGGGGCCAGTCACATGAGTTTGACTGCTATTAGACAGCACTTGGAGATAGTGCACCCCCACATCACCGACAAGACAGATGATCTATATATTCACCGGTATACGAGGTTGCTGCTGCTTCTACTGCAATGGCTATCAACAACTTGATATCATACTTTCCATAGACATGAGTGACGTCTATGGATATTACGAGCTGGCAATGCGAAAAACCATCAATTGCTGCTTTAAATTCCCAGAACACGTAATTGAATATATATTATGGTTTTTTCGGACTCCGCTCAAGCTTCCATTCAACAACCGTCCCGGGGTTAAAGTGTTGCAGTGCGGCCATGTACCTGGGCAGAGCTGCAAATGACTTATTGTGATGACCCAATGGGTCATTTTATAAATATAGACTCCGTCCCATGCTTAATTGTCATGAAAAAGGTTAATTTTAAATACCTCAATTTACGTGCGCAGTCCGAGCATGAAACCGGAAAGCTTTTATGTTAAAATATGAGAAATAGTAATTTCTAGAGTTAAAATTTGATTATAGTTGACTTTGGTCAACATTTGAGTAAACAGACCCACATCTGTGTTTCGACGATCTCGAAAGGTCCGCAGTAAAAGATGGAACTTGGGCGTATTCCCGAAAATGAATTCTGAGGTCCCGAACCTTAGAAAACAATTTTTGAAGAAAATTATTCTGCTGGTTAATTCAAGAAATAAAGAAAGGGAATAAAATGTGAAATATATGATGTCGGGCCTGTATTTTAGTTCCAGAGGCCGAAACAAGTTTGTTATGTTATGTAAGTCCTATCTGTGAAGTTTTATGAGAATTAGAGTTGATTTGATGTAATTCAGACATCTAGTTGAAAAGTTAGAAATTTGAGTGTTCTTGAGAAAATCTTGAGTTTTGAGGCTAAATCTGTAGATTTGGATGTTAGTTTGATGATTTGATTTCTCAAACAAGTCCGTATGATGTTTTTATATGTGTGTGCATGTTTGGTTTGGAGCCACGAGGGCTCAGGTGATTTCGGGTAGGCTACGAAGTGTCTAGACTTAGAAAAAAATCCCAACAACTGACATCTGGTGTACAGGTCTCTGATCTCGCAAATGCGAGGTCGGGCTTCGCAAATACGAAGCCAATGACAAGTCTCTGATCTAGCAAATGCGAAGGACCTTGTTTGCAAATGCGAGGCCCTGTTCGCATTTGCGATATATGCCCGGAAAGCCCAGGGTTCGCAAATGCGAACCCCAACTCGCAAATGCGAGACCCGCAGCCTGTTATATCAGCTTTTTGACGGGATTTTCCCTTTTTTTCCAATTTTCTAAAATCCTAAACCTCCGTAGGAGATTTTCCAAAGATCCAAACTTCTTCAAATCGTTGGTAAGTGATCCATAACTAGTTTCTTTCAATTCCTAACAACTTTCAAAAACGATTTCGACAAAAAATCTAGGGTTTCCATGGTAAAAAAAATTTGGTTTTTGGGTAGAACTTAGGAATTTCAATTTTTGGGGAATTGGACCTCAAATTGAAGTCGGATTCCAATACCAGTTGTATATTTGTACTCGGGGGAGATTGGGTAAACGGGTTTTGATCCGAACCTCAATTTTAGACCAAGCGGGTCCAAGGTCGATTTTTGAAATTGAATGGGAAAACTTAGGAAAACCATTGCTTTTCAATAAAGATGAATCCTTTAGGCTATGATTGATAACATCGAACAAATTGTGATTAGATTCGAGCGGATTAGAAGCAAATTTTAAAGGAAAGGCAGTGCTAAAGCAGTGATTTGCTTGCGAGACTGAGGTAAGTGTTTGGTCTAACTTTGACTTGAGGGAATAGGAGTCCCCACTTGTTTGGTATGTGAAATGCATGGGTGTGGTGTATAGGTGAGGTGATGGGTATCTATGCACCACCCAATTTGCCTGTTAACCATGATCCCTTTCCCGTTCACAACTTATTTGATGTGGCCTTAATTGTTCTATAACTATTTAGCGTCATTGTCTTGTTGTTAAACATTGTTGATAATATCGAGGAAGTAATGAAGAATGTAGTTTAACTGTTTTATAATTGTTTAGGTATACGTGATTGCTTGGTTTCAATTGATTGTGGCTAATTGTTGAGGCGAGTGTATAAAGAGTATTGGTTGTTTATTGGGTTCCTTTGTGGTACACATGATTGAGCAGTGTGGTGTTGTTTTTATGAAGTTTATATACATATTGAGTTTCCTGTCAGTACCATGATTGAGAAGATATTGATGAAGCTTATGAGAAAATGCAGTTTCATATTTAATATTGTTGAAACAGAAATATTGTGAAAGGCTTGGCCTGAATTGTGAAAGCTTCAAGAATTAATTTAAGGTTATGATATGTTTGGTGGGAGTAGGTTGCACGCCGCAACAAAGGTGTGATAAGGTGGACAGGTGGGATCGGGTTGCACGCCGCAAAAAGAGTGATAAGGGTGATATATGTTGGGAGGAGGAATAAGGGTGGACAGGTGGGAGCGGGTTGCACGCCGCATCAAAGGTGTGATAAGGGAGGACACTTATGATTTACTGGATTTTACTACAAAAATGTTTTTACTGGATTTCAAAGAGATGTTTTACTAGTTTTTCTTTGAAACTCAAGGATTTGAGACTTACAGATTTGGAAAAGTTTTAATGTTTATTTTACTATCTTTTTAATATTTTAGCAATACTTTCATTCAAAGTTAAAGTTTGACAAACTTGGAAATTATTGAGAACTGGTTATAGCTGAGGCCTGAAAGAGGCGGTTGAGTTATTTTATTATGGTTGCAGTATTTGAATTTGTTTGTTTAGATTTCCTACTTGCTTTATATATTATTGTTGTCACAGTTTTATTGTTAAATCCCCGTCGTAGCCTCGTCACTACTTCGTCGAGGTTAGGCTCGACACTTACTCTGTACATGGGGTCGGTTGTACTGATACTACACTCTGTGCTCTTTTGCACAGATCCAGGTACTTTCAGTAGTAGAGGATACTATAGCAACGACCTATTTAGTTGGAGATACGAGGTACATCTTCCGCCGTTCGTAGATTTTGAGAGTCTTCTCCTATTTTACATATACTGTTTTATTACATTCAGGGCAGTTACACTATTTCTTTCAGCCATTATTTTTAGTATTCTTTAGTAGTTCGTGGATTTGTGACACCAGACTCTGGGGTAGGCTTAGATCTATTTATA
Organism: Nicotiana undulata; assembly: GCA_005239495.1. Lineage (NCBI taxonomy): Eukaryota > Viridiplantae > Streptophyta > Magnoliopsida > Solanales > Solanaceae > Nicotiana > Nicotiana undulata. The sequence goes on from ML262180.1 coordinate 86,950, forward strand.
CTTTTAGTTCGTGGTTCGTTCTATTTATTGTTTAATATTTTATATTGGGAGTACTTCGTCGGAAAACATTCAGATTGAGTTGCTTTAATTTTATTTATTCCTGCTTAAGTAAATAATCAAAGGAGAATTAGTCCAGCGAATTCTATCATTGGCTTGCCTAGCAAGTGTGGTGTTTGGCGCCATCACGATCCCTAAGGTTGGGAATTTGGGTCGCTACAAGTTAGTATCAGAGCACTAGGTTACTTAGGTATCACAATCCACGAACAAGCTTAGTAGAGTCCGAAGGATCGGTACGGAGACGACTGTACTTATCCCTCGGAGGCTGTTGGGTTAGGAAACAACTCCATTTTATTTCTACTCCATTGTGCGATTCTTGTATCCCAAAAATACCGACTAGATTCTTTTACTCTCTCGCAGATGGCGAGAACACGTGCTTCATCTTTCGCTGATCAGAATTCCGGTCCTCCAGCAACAACAACTCCTACTAGGGGCAGAGGCCGAGGCCATGCTAGAGGCCGAGGCAGGGGCAGAACTCAGCCCATTACTTAGGCAGCAACCCCAGATGCGGAACCCCAGATTGAGATTGATGAGGGGGTTCCGGCTCATACTGTTCCGGCGGGACCAGCTCAGGTTCCCGAGGGGTTTATTGCTACCCCGGTTTTTCAGGATGCTTTGGTTCGTTTAGTGGGCTTGATGGAGAGTGTGGCCCAGACGGGCACATTCCCTGGTGGTGCAGCTGTATCTCAGGCTGGGGGAGAGATTTAGACTTCTGCTACCCACACTCCAGTCTAGACTACTCCCCAGGACCAGACCATAGTGGCTAATCCTGTTGGGTAGTTCGGCCAGTTGCAGCGGTGCCGCCCGTTAATGGGCCAGCTATTTCCACCGATGCCCTGTGGAGACTCGACATGTTCATTAAGTTATTCCCTGTCCATTTCAGTGGTGCAACTTCAGAGGACCCTCAAGAATATCTGGATAGTTGTCATGAGATGTTACGCAATATAGGTATTTTGGAAACCAATGAGGTCGATTTTTCAGATGACGGGTTCCGCCAAGCAGTGGTGGAGGGACTATTTGTTGACTAAGCCAGCTGGATCACTTGCTCTTACTTGGGATCATTTCACTCATCTCTTTTTGGATAAGCTCTTACCTGTCACTGCTCGAGAGGATAAGCGTCGTCAGTTTGAGTGACTTCAGTAGGGCAGCATGACTGTGACTCAGTTTGAGACTCGTTTTGTGGATATGGCTATACATGCTGTTCTTATATTTCTCACAGAGTGGGAGAGGGTCAAGCGGTTCATTGATGTCCTTGCTCAGCCCATCAGGTTACAAATGGCCAAGGAGACGGCGTACGAGATTTCTCTTCAGGATTAAACTAATATAGCTAGGAGGATTGAGTTAGTTCTTGGGATGGGAGGTCAGGGGTGAAATAAGAGACCTTGCCATTTAGGTGGTTTCAGTGGTGCCTCATATGGAGGCGGGATTTCAGATAGCAGAGGCCATTCTTCTAGGCCATTCCATTCAGTACTACAGGTTTCACATAGTACTTCAGGGGGTCGTGGCTCTTATATGCCTCCTTCTGCTCAGCCAGTCTACAATGCTCCTTCAGCTCCGATCAGAGCACTTCCGCTGCAGAGTTATAATCATGGTCATCCGATTCGTCAGGGTCAACCCTCATATCAGGAAGGATGTTTTGAGTGTGTTGAATATGGGCATATTCGGAGAGCTTGCCAAAGTTTCTGAGCAATCAACAGCGGTACCAGGGTTCTCGTGCCATAGTTCCGGCACCAACTGCAGCACCACCTGCCCAGCCAACAAGGGGTAGGGTTCAGGTAGTTAGAGGTAGAGGCCAGAATGTTAGAGGTGGAGGAAAAATAGCTAGAGGTGGGGGTCAGCCTGCTAGAGGTGGAGGCCCTCCCAGAGGTGTGGTTCAGGGTAGCGGGGCCCAACCCCGACTTTATGCATTTCTAGCCAGGCCTGAGGCGGAGTCCTCCGACGCTGTTATTACAGGTATCATCTCAGTCTGTGATAGAGTTTCTTCAGTTTTGTTTGATCCGGGTTCTACTTATTCGTATGTTTCATCCTATTTGCTTCATATTTGGATGTGCCCCGCGAGCCCTTGAGTTTTCCTATTTATGTGTCTACACCGGTGGGGGAGGCGATTGCGGTGGATCGAGTATATCGTTCGTGCGTGGTAGTCATTGAAAGTCTTAAAACTAATGTTGATCTCTTACTTCTAAACATGGTTGACTTCGATGTTATATTGGGCATGGATTGGTTGTCACCCTATCATACCACCTTAGACTGTCACGCTAAGACAGTTACCTTAGCCATACCAGGGTTGCCTCGATTAGAATGGAAAGGGACTCCTAGTCATCCTCCTAGCCGAGTAATTTCATATGCTAAGGCTCGTCGCATGGTGGAAAAAGGGTGTTTGGCTTATTTGTCTCATATTCGTGATTCTGATGCTGAGGTTTCTTCCATAGAGTCAGTTCCTATCGTGCGTGAGTTTCCTGAGGTATTTCCTGTAGACCTTCCAGGTGTGCCGCCCGACAGGGACATTGATTTCTGTATTGATGTAGCTCCGAGCACTCAACCCATTTCCATTCCCCCATATCGGATGGCCCCACCAGAATTGGAAGAATTAAAAGAGCAGTTGCAAGAGTTGTTAGATAAGGGTTTTATCAGACCCAGTGCCTCGCCTTGGGGTGTACCAGTTTTGTTTGTAAAGAAGAAAAATGGGTCGGTGAGAATGTGTACAGATTATCGGCAGCTGAATAAAGCTACTATTAAGAATAAATATCCGTTGCCGAGGATTGATGACCAATTTGATCAGCTTATGGGCGCTAGGGTGTTTTTGAAAATTGATTTGTGGTCAGGCTATCATCAGTTGAAGATTAGGGTGTCCGATATTCCTAAGACAGCCTTTCCGACGAGATATGGACATTATGAATTTCTGGTCATGTCTTTTGGATTGACTAACACTCCAGCAGCCTTTATGGATTTGATGAATCGGGTTTTCAAGCCCCATATGGACTCTTTTATGATCGTGTTCATTGATGACATTCTTAGATACTCCCGCAGTCGGGGGGAGCATGAGCAACATCTCCGTATAGCCCTCCAGACTTTGAGATATAATCAGTTGTATGCCAAGTTTTCTAAATGTGAATTCTAGTTGGATTCAGTAGCCTTTTTGGGTCATATTGTATCAGCAGAGGGTATTCAGGTCGATCCTACAAAGATAGAGGCAGTCAAGAACTGGCCTAGACCCACTACGGCTACGGAGATTAGGAGTTTCTTGGGTTTGGCGGGTTATTACCATCATTTTATGGAGGGATTCTCATCTATAGCATCCCCAATGACTAAATTGACTCAGAAAGGTTCCCCATTTAAATGGTCAGATGAGTCCGAGGCGAGCTTTCAAAAGCTCAAGACAGCCTTGACTTCAGCTACGGTATTGGTATTACCATCAGATTCGGGTTCCTTCACTGTATATTGTGATGCTTCACGAGTTGGCCTTGGAGCAGTGTTGATGCAGGATGACAGAGTGATTGCGTATGTGTCTCGTTAGTTGAAATTCCATGAGAAGAATGACCCTTTTCACGACTTGGAGTTGGCAGCCATTGTTCATGCATTGAAAATTTGGAGACACTATCTTTATGGCGTGTCGTGTGAGGTTTTCACTGACCATCGCAGTCTCCAGTACTTATTCAAGCAGAAGGATCTAAATTTGAGACAGCGGAGATGGTTAGAGTTGCTGAAGGATTATGATGTCACCATATTGTACCATCCAGGTAGGGCCAACGTGGTGGCCGATGCATTGAGTAGGAAGGAGGTGAGTATGGGCAGCCTTGCGTGCATTTCAGTCGGTGAGAGACCGTTAGCCTAAGATATTCAGACATTAGCTAATCAGTTCGTGAGGTTGGAAATTTCGCCCAACAATGTTCTAGCTTTCACTGTCGCTCGGTCTTCCTTAATTGACCGTATTCGGGAGCGGCAGGATGATGACCCACATTTGGCGGTCCTTAGGGACACATTTCGGCACGGGGATGCCAAGCAGGTTACAGTTGGGGATGATGGCGTTTTGAGGATGCAGGGTAGGTTGTGTGTGCCTAATGTCGATGACCTTCGTGAGTTGATCATTGAGGAGGCTCACAACTCCAAGTATTCTATTCACCCAGGTGCAACAAAAATGTACCAAGATTTAAAGCAGCATTATTGGTGGAGAAGGATGAAAAAGGACATTGTGGCGTATGTGGCTCGTTGCCTAAATTGTGAGCAGGTAAAGTATGAGCATCAGAGACCTGGTGGTTTGCTTCAACAGATAGAGATTCCTAAGTGGAAGTGGGAGCGTATCATTACGAACATTGTTGTCGGGCTCCCACGGACTCAGAGGAAATTCGATGCGGTTTGGATTATTGTGGATAGGCTGAATAAATCAACACACTTCATTCCTGTGGCAAGTACTTATACTTCAGAGCGGTTGGCTGAGTTGTATATTCAGGAGATTGTTCGCCTTCATGGGGTGCTTGTGTCTATTATTTTCGATCGGGGTACGCATGTTACTTCGCACTTTTGGAGAGCAGTTCAACATGAGTTGGGTACCCGAGTAGAGTTGAGTATAACATTTCACCCTCAGACTGACAGGCAGTCCGAGCGTACCATTCAGATATTGGAGGATATGCTCCACGCTTGTGTTATCAACTTTGGAGGTTCATGGGATCAGTTCTTGTCGTTAGCGAAGTTTGCTTATAATAATAGCTATTAGACGAGCATTCAGATGGCTCCTTATGAGGCATTTTATGGTAGACAATGCAGGTCGCCGGTTGGATGGTTCAAGCCGGGAGAGGCTAGGTTACTAGGTACGGACTTAGTTCAGGAGGCCTTGGATAAAGTCAAGATCATTCAAGAGAGACTTCATGCAGCTCAGTCTAGGCAAAGGAGTTTATGCCGATTGTAAGGTTCGTGATGTGGCATTCATGGTGGGAGAGAGAGTATTGCTTCGTGTGTCGCCCATGAAGGGTATTATGAGATTTGGGAAGAAGGGTAAGTTGAGCCCTAGGTATATCGTGTCGTTTGAGATTCTGGATAGAGTGGAGGAGGTGTCCAATAGACATGCGTTGTCTCCAGGGTTATCCTTAATTCATTCGGTATTTCATGCGTCTATGCTCCGGAAATATCATGGTGACCCGTCCCACGTGTTAGATTTCAGTTCTGTCCAATTGGACAAAGACTTGACGTATGAGGAGGAGCCAGTATCCATTTTAGATCGACAGGTTCGCCAATTGAAACCGAAGAGTTATCCTTCAGTTCGACTGTAGTGGAGAGGCCATCCCGTTGAGGCAGCTACCTGGGAGTCCGAGTTGGACATGCAAAGTAGATATCTACACCTGTTTGCAAATTCAGGTAACTTTCTATGTCCGTTCGAGGACGAACATGTGTTTTTGAGGTGGAGATTATGATGAACCAATGGGTCATTTTATAAATATAGACTCTGTCCCATGCTTAATTGTCATGAAAAGGTTAATTTTAAATACCTCGATTTGCGTGCACAATCCGGGTGTGAAACTGGAAAGCTTTTATGTTAAAATATGAGAACTAGTAATTTCTAGAGTTAAAATTTGATTATAGTTGACTTTGGTCAACATTTTGAGTAAACAGACCCGGATCTGTGTTCCGGTGATCCTGGGAGGTTTGCAGTAAAATATGGGACTTGGACGTATGCTCGGAAATGAATTCGGAGGTCCCCAGCCTTAGAAAATAATTGTTGAAGAAACTTGTTCTGCTGGTTAATTCAAGAAATAAAGAAAGGGAATAAAATGTAAAATATATGATGTCGGGCCGGTATTTTTGTTCCGGAGCCCGGAACAAGTTTGTTATGTTATGTAAGTCCCATATGTGAAGTTTCATGAGAATCAAAGTTGATTTGATGTAATTCGAAAATCCGGTTGAAAAGTTAGAAATTTGAGTGTTCTTGAGAAAATCTTGAGTTTTGAGGCCAAATCTGTAGATTTTGATGTTAGTTTGATGATTTCATTTCGCAAACAAGCCCGTATGATGTTTTTATATGTGTGTGCATGTTTGGTTTGGAGCCATGAGGGCTCGGGTGAGTTTCGGGTAGGCTACGAAGTGTCTAGACATAGAAAAAAATCCCAACAGCTGAACATCTGGTGTACAAGTCTTTGATCTTGCAAATGCGAGGTCGGGCTTCGCAAATGCGAAGCCAATGACAAGTCTCTGATCTCGCAAATGCAAGGTCCCTGGGTCGCAAATGCGAAGGATCTTGTTCGCAAATGCGAGGCCCTGTTGGCATTTGCGATATATGCCCGGAAAGCCTAGGGTGCGCAAATGCGAACCCCAGCTCGCAAATGCGAGACCCGCAGCCTGTTATACCAGCTTTTTGACGGGATTTTCCCTTCTTTTCTAATTTTCTAAAACCCTAAACCTCCATAGGCGATTTTTCAAAGATCCAAACTTCTTCAAATCGTTGGTAAGTGATCCCTAACTAGTTTCTTTCAATTCCTAACAACTTTTAACAAAGATTTCAACCAAAAATCTAGAGTTTCCATGGTAACAAAAATTTGGCTTTTGGGTAGAACTTAGGAATTTCAATTTTTGGGGAATTGGACCTCGAATTGAGGTCGGATTCCAATACCAATTGTATATTCGTGCTCTGGGAGATTGGATAAACGGGGTTTGATCCGAACCTCGAGTTTAGACCAAGCGGGTCCGTGGTTTACTAGGGAGGACACTTATGATTTACTAGATTTTACGACAAAAATGTTTTTACTGGATTTCAAAAGATGTTTTACTAGTTTTTCTTTGAAACTCAAGGATTTGAGACTTACAGATTTGGAGAAGTTTTAATGTTTATTTTACTATCTTTTTCATATTTTAGCAATACTTTCATTCAAAGTTAAAGTTTGACAAACTTGGAAATTATTGAGAACTGGTTATAGCTGAGGCCTGAAAGAGGCGGTTGAGTTATTTTATTATGGTTGCAATATTTGAATCTGTTTGTTTAGATTTCATACTTGCTTTATATATTATTGTTGTCACAATTTTATTGTTAAAGCCCCGCCGTAGCCTTGTCACTACTTCGTCGAGGTTAGGCTCGGCACGTACTCAGTACATGGGGTCGGTTGTATTGATACTACACTCTGTGCTCTTTTGCACATATCCAGGTACTATTCAGCAGTAGAGGATACCAGAGCAACCACCTATTCAGTTGGAGACACGAGGTACATTTGCCGGCGTTCGCAGATTCCGATAGTCTTCTCCTATTTTACATATACTGTTTTATTACATTCAGGACAATTATACTATTTCTTTCAGCCATTATTTGTAGTATTCTTTAGTAGTTCGTGGATTTGTGACGCCAGACTCTGGGGTAGGCTTAGAGCTATTCATACTTTTAGTTCGTGGTTCGTTCTATTTAATTTTTTAATATTTTATATTGGGACTACTTCATCGAAAAATGTTCAAATTGAGTTGCTTTAATTTTATTTATTCCTGCTTAAGTAAATAATCAAAGGAAAATTAGTCCCGAAAATTCTAACATTGGCCTCCCTAGCAAGTGTGGTGTTAGGCGCCATCACGATCCCTAAGGTTGGGAATTTTTGTCGTGACACTTATCCCAGTTACCATAAACAAATTTCAAACGCACGTTTGCGCCCGATAAATGCCTTTCTTTTGGTTATGGTATGTCCATATTCCTGGTGGATTGATGTAATGCACTCTTTGATTTTATACCTTATGGACGCTTTGAGGTGTGGAATAAGGACAAGAGAAATACAGTCAATATCCAAGTTGAAGTGATTCCCATTGAATGTGTCCATTTACCATCTGTGGGTGGGAATGCATTTATCCACTTCCCACAAACCTGTTTTCTTCTTGCTCGCCCGCAGCATCTAATGAAAACCCGTAAACCATATGCGGAAAGTAACCTGTTATACCACTAGAGTTGACTCTTTAACCATCATCTCACGATACTCTTTTACGTTGTGCATTTTACAAGTCCTGCTTATGCGTGCTTTATCAGGAAAAAGCATGCCCTTTGCCAGCACCATTGGTCTAGACTCATCCCATATTGCTATCCGAATTTCATCAAAATCCCTTGTGAGATCTTCCACATCCGGCATACTTGGAAAGTTATCAAGGTAGGGAATATCCATTGAATGAAACGACACTTGGGACTCATACACTCTTCGTCTAACGGGGGGTGGAGCATACTCCCTCGTCAAATCAGGTCCTTAATTCTCATCCTCATCAGCATCCTCACGAGGGAAGGGTGTGTCGTCTGTGGATTCATCGGCATTGTTGTCATAATCACTGTTCTCTTCCTCACTCCGTGCATCTTACAAATCCCGATTTAATATGTCGTCTTTGGGCAATTGAGTGAGGACATGTGGTTCAACTTTCTCATTTTCACTTCACAAACAACAAAATAATAAGCTACTGAAATTAATAAATACTTTCCATATAGTTGTATCACTTCACTTACAAGTCGTAATGTGATGATATTCCATGATGGACATTTTCATGTTGGTGATGACTCCCGGATAGACCACCATGATCCAACACACAAAAAATAGGCATATTCCAACTGTGAGTGGGTTCATAACTGTCACCACCCAATTTCGGAGTCGTGATGGCGCTTGTCGTGGAGCCAGGCCAGCCACCTAACTATAACAGTTCTAGGTTCAATTATTGGAGAGAATGCTCATTTTTTAATAAATTCAAATCAGTAATAGTGGAAATTCATAATTTGGAAACAATTTAAGGAAGGAAAACGAAATTCAAATACTACAACCTCGGATCCGGTGTCACGCAGTATGAGCTACTAATACAAAAACAAGACCCAAAAGAAGGGGAAATGATCAACATAGTCTAAAAGTAATACAACAGGTAGAATAAGAGAAGAGATGACGAGATCACGATCGCCAGCCGCTACCTCGTCAACTCCGATGAAACTGCTGCGACTCACTGACCAGAGCTGGATCTCAATGTACCTGGATCTGCACACAAGATGCAGGGTATAACGTGAGTACACCAACTCAATAAGTAACGAAGACAACCTATGGGCTGAGAGGTAGTGATGGACTAAGCCTCTGATAATTTGAACAATAGCATATAGTTTGAACATGACAGTAATAGAGTAGAAAGTAAGCGAAATGCATCAAGTTTTGTCTGTAAACTTGCATAAGTTCGTGTAAAATCAGAAATGCTATGTATACAGTGTTCAAACTCTCATAAGGAAGTCCACTCAGTACTCGAATTGGCCATCAGGCCCAGGGAACATCCATCTCAGAATATGGATAAACACAGTGACATAGTCACTCAGTACTGAGGAAAAGGCCAATCCAGCCCCATAGAGAAAATCCATCTCCGGAACAAGATACCACGGAGAAGATCCATCTCCGGAACATATCACTCGGACAAGATCCATGTCCAGGGAAGATCCATCCCTCAATATCTGTGCGCTCACTGGGGGGTGTAAAGACTCCGGAGGGGCTCCTATAAGCCCAAGCGCTATATCAAACCAACGAAGGTATGATTCAAGGATCGCTACGGTGTGCAGTCCCATCTCATAACCGTCTCAAAAAGCCGGCTCTAGGCCTCACTCAGTTAATACTTTCAAGTCTCACTCACAATGCTCTCAAATATGTATAATTCAGCCCAAACAATGATAATGCAATATAACTAACAAATGCTGAGACTGAGGCATTAAGATGTATGCTACAACAGGACTGAGTGCATGATAGTAATAACTAGATATAGAGACAACAAACAATTGACCGTTTCAGTCTAAACACATTGGCATGAAGCCTTAGCAATTACACTTATCATGATTTCTAATATGTTCAAGGAAATTCTCCACCTCCGCAGTACAAGGATCAGTGTGAAACAACCACTAGACCATGCCATGGGATGAGCCAGGCCACAACAATCGGTATACGCCCACATGCCCGTCACTTGGCAAGTGTGTCACCTTAGTTAACAACAATTATAAGGTAACTTGGGGTTTCGAAGCCTCAGTTCCAAGGTTGAATACGTTACTTACCTCAAAACTGGCTAAAACACTACTCCACAGTGCCCTTGCCTCGAGGTTCGGCCTCCAAGTGCTCCAAATCTACCAGCAATAAGATGTATATCATTATAACATGCTAAAGAACGAATCCCAATCGAAATCTATCAAAAATACTCAAAACTCCCGAAATTGATCAAACCCGGCCCCCGGGCCCATGTCTCGGAACTCAATAAAATTTAGACCACAAGAAACCTCGTACTCCCACGAGTCCATACATACCAAGAACACAGAAATCAGAGTCGAAATGACCCCTCAAATCCTTATTTTAAAGCCTCTTAATCCCGAGCCCTAACTACCCATTTTTCACTGATCTTTCCCAAAGTTCCCGCCCTAAATCCGACCTTTAATCACATATAAACAAGTTTAGAGTCCAAAAATCTTACCTCTACGAAGAACTATCGAATTCCCTCTTCAAAAACCCTTCAAAAGCTTCAAACCCGGATGAGATATTGAGAAAAAATTGTTATTATTCGCGAAGGCTTGTTTTTATACTTACTGTCCAGAGATTTCGCACCTGCGACCAAATTCTCGTACCTACGGCTTCGCAGGTGCGATGCTCCCTCCACACCTGCGATCTCTTCTGGAACCACCCAAATTCGCACCTGCGATCCATCTTCCACGCCTGCAACCTCGCAGATGCGACAAATTCCTCGCACCTGCGGAAACTTATCAACCCAACCCATTCTCGCAGCTACGGAGCCCAGTCCGCTCCTGCGGGACCGCACCTGCGGCTCCCCTTCCACATGTGCGAAAACAGCAGCAACAACATAACTTTAGCAATAACATCCCATTCCAAACTTCCCGTTAATCAACCGAAACCATCACCAAGCCCCTCGGGACCCCAACCAAACACACTAACGCATCATATATGATCATTAAAACTTAGTCGAGCCTTCGAAACACCAAAAACAACATCAAAACTCCAAAACTCATCGAATTCAAGCCTATGAACATCGAAACTTTTAAATTCCACCAACGATGCCAAAACTACCCAAAACGACTCCGATTGACCTAGAAATTTGCAGACACATCCAAAATGACATTACGGACCTGCTCCAACTGTCGGAATTGCATTTCGACCCCGATAGCCTATTTTCCATTGCCGACCGAAATTGCCAAAAACTAACTTTCGCCAATTCAAGTCTAATTCTACACCGGACGTCACAAAAACATTCCGAACACACTCCTAAGTCTCAAATCACCTAAAGAAGCTATCTGAGCCATAAAATCCGCCTTTCGAGGTCATTTACCAATAATTCAACTCTGGGTTGACTTTTCCAACTCTAAGGCGACTTTTAGAGACTAAGTGTCTCAATTCCTACTATAACCACTCCAAACCCGAGCTAACCAATTCTAACTCATCATGAACAGTCTAAACAATATACAACAAGGCAGAAACAGAGAAAATAATGCATGTTCTACGTAACGACCGACCAGATTGTTACATTCTCCCCCTCTTAAATAAACGTTCGTCCTCGAACGAGTCTAGAAACATACCTGGAGTCTCAAACAAGTGAGAATATATTCTCTGCATCTCCCGCTCGATCTCCCAAGTAGCCTCCTCTACTGGCTAACCTCTCCACTGCACTTTCACTGAAGCTATCTCCTTTGACCTCAACTTCCTGACCTCGCGAGCCAAATTAGCCACTGGCTCCACCACATAAGACATATCATCCTCAAGTCCAAAATATGAGACGGGTCACCAACATACTTCCGAAGCATCGACACATGGAATACCGGATGAACACTAGACGATCTGGGTGGCAAGGCAAGTCTATAAGCCACCTCTCCAACCTTCTGAAGCACCTCAAACGGACTAATGAACCGGGGAAAAATTTTTCCCCTCTTTCCGAACCTCATAACACCCTTCATGGGTGACACCTTCAGCAATACCTTATCACCCACTATGAAAGACACGTCCGGAACCTTCCGGTCTGCATAGCTCTTCTGTCTGGACTAAGTCGTGCGAAGCCTCTCCTGAATCAACTTCACCCTCACCAATGCATCCTGAACCAAATCTGGGCCTAATAGCCTAGCCTCACCGGGCTCGAACCAACCAACCGCAGATCTACACCTCCTACCATATAAATCCTCATACGGCGCCATCTGAATGCTGGACTGGTAGCTGTTGTTATATGCAAACTCCTCTAGTGGAAGAAACTGATCCCATGAACCACCAAAATCAATCACACAAGCATGCAACATGTCCTTTAAGGTCTGAATAGTCCGCTCTGACTGCCCGTCGGTCTAGGGATGAAATGATGTGCTCATCTATACCTGAGTACCCATATCTCTCTGCAAAGCCCTCCAAAACTGGGATGTGAACTGGGTACCCCTATCAGAAATGATAGAAACTGGGACCCCATGCAATCGGACAATCTCCCTGATGTAAATACCAGCTAGCCTTTCCGAAGTATAAGTAGTACTCACAGGAATGAAGTGCGCAGACTTGGTCAGTCGATCCACAATAACCCAAATAGCATCAAATCCCTTCGAAGTCTGTGGAAGCCCGACTACAAAGTCCATGGTGATCCGCTTCCACTTCCACTCCGAAATGACTAACTCCTGAAGCAACCCACCTGGCCTTTGGTGCTCATACTTGACCTGCTGGCAGTTGAGGCACCGTGCTACATACTCCACAATATCTCTCTTCATCCGCCTCCACCAATACTATTTTCTCAGGTCCTGGTACATCTTCGCGGGACCCGGATGGATGGAATACCGCGAGCTATGGGCCTCTGCCAATATCAACTCTCGAAGACCATTTATGTCGGGCACACAAATACGACCCTACATCCTCATAACCCCGTCATCATCAATAGTCACATCCCTGACATCACCTCGACGGACCTTGTCCTGAAGAACCAACAAATGACGGTCATCATACTGGCGTGCTCTAATCTGATCATATTGAGAAGACTGGGAAGCCATGCTAGCTAACACCCACGAAGGCTCTGACAAATCCAATCTTACAAGCTGCCCCACTAAGGCTTGAACGTCACGTGCTAAGGGTCGCTCTGCTGCTGAAGAATAGGCTAGACTTCCCAAACTCCCTGCTCGGCGATTCAGGGCATCGGCCACTACATTGGCCTTCCCCGGGTGATACAGAATAGTGAGGTCGTAATCCTTAAGAAGCTCCAACCATCTCCTCTGGCGCAAATTCAAATCTTTCTGCCTCAGCAGATACTGCAAACTGCGATGATCGGTATAAATCTCACACTGGACCCCGTACAAATAATGATGCCAGATCTTTAAGGCATGAACAATAGCAGCTAGCTCAAGATCGTGCACTGGATAGTTCTTCTCGTGCACCTTCAACTGTCTGTACGCGTAGGATATCACCCTACCGTCGTGCATCAAAACCACTCCCAAGTCAACTCTAGAAGCATCACAATAGACTGTGTAAGAACCCGAACCAGTAGGCAAAACTAATACCGAAGCTGTGGTCAATGCTGACTTGAGCTTCTGAAAGGTATCCTCGCACTCATCAGACCATCTAAATGGAGCACCCTTCTGGGTCAATTTGGTCAGTGGCAAAGCTATAGAAGAAAATCCCTCTACAAAGCGAGGGTAATAACCCGCCAAGCCAAGAAAACTTCTAATCTCCGTAGCTGAGAACGGTCAGGGCCAACTCTGCACCACCTCTATCTTCTTCGGGTCCACCTGAATACCCTTACTAGATACCACGTGACCCAAGAAAGCTACCGAACTAAGCCAGAACTCACACTTGGAGAACTTTGCATAAAGCTTCTCCTCTCTCAACCTCTGCAACACAACCCGCAATTGCTGAGCGTGCTCCTCCTGGCTACGAGAATACACAAGGATGTTGTCAATGAACACAATAACGAATGAATCAAGGTAAGGCTGAAACACATTGTTCATCAAGTGCATGAACACGGCTGGGGCATTGGTCAGACCAAAAGACATAACCAAAAACTCATAGTGACCGTATCTGGTCTTGAAAGTAGTCTTCAGAATATCAGAATACCGAATCTTCAACTGGTGATACCCCGATCTCAAGTCAATCTTGGAGAACACCTTAGCTCCATGAAGCTGATCAAATAGGTCATCAATGCGAGGAAAATGATACCGGTTCTTCACAGTAACCTTATTCAGCTGCCTGTAGTCAATGCACATGCACATAGAACCATCCTTCTTCTTTACGAACAACACCGGTGCACCCCAGGGTCATACACTAGGCCGAATGAACCCCTTATCAAGGAGTTCCTGAAGCTGCTCCTTCCATTCCTTCAACTCTACCATGCGGTAAGGTGGAATAGAGATAGACTGGGTGTCTGGCAACAAGTCAATACCAAAGTCAATGTCCCTGTCAGGTGGCATGCCTGGCAGGTCTGTAGAGAATACATCCGGAAACCACGGACCACAGGAACAGAATCAGTAGAGAGAGTCTTACTACTAACATCCCTCATAAAGGCCAGATAAGACTCACATCCCTTCCCAATCATACGCTGAGCCTTCAGATAAGAAATCACCCTACTAGGCGCATACTCCACCAAACCTCTCCACTCAACCATCGGTAATCCTGGCATAGTTAAGGTCACGATCTTGGCGTGACAGTCAAGGACAACATGGCACGGAGATAGCCAATCCATGCCCAATATCACATCGAAGTCAACCATACTAAGCTATAATAAGTCTGCCCGGGTCTCCAAACCCCCAATAGATATAACACAAGACCGGTACACCCAGTCCACCACAACAGTATCCCCCACCGGAGTCGACACATGAACACCTTAAATCAAGGACTCACGGGGCATATCCAAGAAATGTGCAAAATATGATGAAACATATAAATACGTAGAACCAGGATCAAACAATACCGAAGCATCTCGGTGACAGACGAAAATAATACCTGTAATCATTGCATCTGAAACTATGGCATCTGGTCTGGCCGAAAGTGCATAGAAATGGTCCTGTCCTCCACCCGATCGACCTCCCCCTCTAGGCCGGCCTCAGACTGACTGACCTCTACCCCTGGCTGCCTGGGCGGGTGGTGTAGAAACTGGTGTTGAAGCTGGAGGCTGGCTCTTCTGCTGATAAGAACTACCAGAAAGGCGGGGACAATACCTCTTGATGTGTCCTGGATCCCCACACTCGAAACAACCCCTCTCAGCAAAAGACGGTAGGGTCTGAAGGGAACCCCTGGAACCAGAGTAGCTTCTAGAAGAGCCATGTGCTGAAGAACCCTGAACTGACTGCGGCCTGGATGAGCTCTGGGCTGGAAGTGCATTGAATGATGAACGGCCCAGATGAGAACTACGGGGACCGTGTCCTAATGAAGTACTACTGTAAACTGGACGAGCTGGTTGAGGAGGTCTGAATGGACGACCTCTGCTATACTGAGTCTGACCTCCCGAGTGAACACCACCATAACTACCGGATCCTCGAGGCCTCTTGGCCTCCTTCTCAACACGCTCCTGGCGGCGCACTGACTCAATCTCCCTGGCTATGTCAACTACATCCTCAAAAGAAGCCCCAAACACCTTCTCCCTGGTCAAAAAGATTCGTAACTGATAAGTAAGACCATCGACAAACCTCCGGATCCTCTTTCTGTCTGTGGGAACTAGCCAGATGGCATGATGGGCTAACTCAGAGAACCTCATCTCGTACTGCGTCACGTTCATGTATCCCTGATGCAACTGCTCAAAATCTCTGCGAGACTGTGGTATATACTTCTCGAAACAGAGAATGGAGAACTGGTTCCATGTAAGGGGCACTGCATCAGCGGGTCTACGCCTCTCAGAGGCCTCCCACCAAGAAAGTGCAGCTCCTGAGAACTGGAAAGTAGTAAATGGAACTCCACTGACCTCTAATGTCCCTGTTGTGCGTAGTATCCTCTGACACTTGTCTAAGAAGGCCTGGGCATCCTCACCCTCTATACCAGTAAAAGTCGGAGGCTGGAGTCTACTGAACCTCTCCAACCTGCGCTGCTCATCATCAGCTAAATCTGGGACCACATAATCCTATACCGGAGCAATAGGCTGTACTGGAACTGCCCCAGGTGTTTGAAGTCCCTGGGTGACCTGCTCAGGTGTCGGGGCAGCTGGATTCTGAATGCCTCCCCCCGCCTGAGAAGTAGTAGCAGTAGTGGACATCCCAACGGCCTGTACTAAGCTGGTACACACCGTCAAAATCTGAGTTAGGGTCTCCTGAAGACCCGGAATCACTATGGGCACTGCTGGTGCCTGAGCCTTCCCCGCTGGAATCTCAGCTGCGGGGACCTGATCCTGAACAACGGGAGGGTCCACGGGTGCTGCCCCGGCTGCTGTGTGGGCTGCACCCTTCCCTCTGCCCCGACCTCTGGCTGGTCCTGCTAGTGTGTGATCACCACTACCTGTAGCACGAGTCCTCACCATCTGTGAGAGAATGAAACAACAGAAGTTTAGTTCCCGAGTTCAACAGAGTCGCACGACTGAATTCAAAGATGTGGAATTTTCCTAAAGGTTCTGTAGCCTCTCGAAGATAAGTACGGACGTCTCCGTACCGATCCGCAAGACTCTACTAACCTGCTCATGACTGATGAGACCTATTCAACCTAGAGCTTTGATACCAACTTGTCACGACCCAATTTCGGAGTCGTGATGGCACTTGTCATGGAACCAGGCCAGCCACCTAACTATAACAGTTCTAAGTTTGATTATCGGAGATAATGCTCATTTTTAATAAATTCAAATCAGTAATAGTGGAAATTCATAATTTGGAAACAATTTAAGGAAGGAAAACAAAATTCAAATACTACAGCCTCGGATCCGGTGTCACGCAGTTATGAGCTACTAATACATAAACAAGACCCAAAAGAAGGGGAACTGATCAACATAGTCTAAAAGTAATACGATAGGTAAAATAAGAGGAGATGACGAGATCACGGTTGCCAGCTGCTACCTCGTCAACTCCGATGAAACTGCTGCGACTCACTGACCAGAGCTGGATCTCAATGTACCTGGATCTGCACACAAGGTGCAGGGTATAACGTGAGTGCACCAACTCAATAAGTAACGAAGACAACCTATGGGCTGAGAGCTAGTGACAGACTAAACCTCCGATAATTTGAACAACAACATATAGTTTGAACATGACAGTAATAGAGTAGAAAGTAAGCGAAATGCACCGAGTTTTGTCTGTAAACTTGCATAAGTTCGTGTAAAATCAGAAATGCTATGTATACAGTGTTCAAACTCTCATAAGGAAGTCCACTCAGTACTCGAATTGGCCATCAGGCCCAGGGAAAATCCATCCCAGAATATGGATAAACACAGTGACATAGTCACTCAGTACTGAGGAAAAGACCAATCCAGCCCCACGGAGAAGATCCATCTCCGGAACAAGACACCACGGAGATGATCCATCTCCAGAACATATCACTAGGGCAAGATCCATGTCCAGGGAAGATTCATCCCTCAATATCTGTGCGCTCACTGGGGGTGTAAATACTCCGGAGGGGCTCCGGTAAGCCCAAGCGCTATATCAAACCAACGAAGGTACCTCTTAATCCTGAGCCCTAACTACCCCTTTCTCACTGATCTTTCCTAAAGTTTCCGCCCTAAATCCGACCTTTAATCATATATAAACAAGTTTAGAGTCCAAATATCGTACCTCTACGAAGAACTATCGAATTCCCTCTTCAAAAACCCTTCAAAAGCTTCAAACCCGGATGAAATATTGAGCAAAAAATGGTTAAAATTTGCGAAGCTGGTTTTTATACTTACTATCCAGAGATTTCGCACCTGCAACCAAATTCTCGCACCTGCGGCTTCACAGGTGTGATGCTCCCTCCGCACCTGCGATCTCTTCTGGAACTACCCAAATCCGCACCTGCGATCCATCTTTCGCGCCTG
The DNA here is from genome assembly GCA_005239495.1 of Nicotiana undulata. Classification (NCBI taxonomy): domain Eukaryota; kingdom Viridiplantae; phylum Streptophyta; class Magnoliopsida; order Solanales; family Solanaceae; genus Nicotiana; species Nicotiana undulata. Next base: position 104,896 of record ML262180.1, read on the forward strand.
CGACCTCGCAGGTGCGACAAATTCCTCGCACATGCGGAAACTCATCAACCCAGCCCATTCTCGCACCTGCGGAGCCTAGTCCGCTCCTGCGGCTCCCCTTCGGCAGGTGCGAAAACACCAGCAACAACATAACTTCAGCAATAACATCCCATTCCAAACTTCCCGTTAATCACCAAAAACCATCCCGAGCCCCTCGGGGCCCCAACCAAACATACTAACGCATCATATATGATCATTAAAACTTAGTTGAGCCTTCGAAACACCAAAAACAACATCAAAACTCCAAAACTCATCGAATTCAAGCCTATGAACATTGAAACTTCTAAATTCCACCAACGATACCGAAACTAACCAAAATAACTCCGATTGACCTGGAAATTTGCAGACACATCCAAAATGACATTACGGATCTGCTCCAACTGTCGAAATTCCATTCCAACCCCGATAGACTATTTTCCACTGCCGACCGGAATCGCCATAAACTAACTTTCGCCAATTCAAGCCTAATTCTACACCAGACGTCACAAAATATTCCGAACACACTCCTAAGTTCCAAATCACCTAACGAAGATATCCGAGCCATAAAATCCGCATTCCGAGGTCATTTACCAATAAGTCAACTCCGGGTTGACTTTTCCAACTCTAAGGCTACTTTTAGAGACTAAGTGTCTCAATTCCTACTATAACCACTCCAAACCCGAGCTAACCAATTCTAACTCATCATGAACACTCTAACCAATCTACAAAAAGGCAGAAACAGAGAAAATAATGCATGTTCTACGTAACGACCGATCGGGTCGTTACAATAACTTGTAAAATACATATCCGACCGCTACCCCTTGTGAAATATACGAGCGTTAATACAAATTTAATACAACAAAAAATACATCGTAACATAAAGGAAAATTGAAGTTTACCACTCGTCTTGTGGATTATGTAAAGCAGGAGAGAAATTATTTTCTCGCTGCTCATTCGTCAGTGGTGATAATTTTAAATAAAGGCAAACTCATTCATCCGGAACCTGTCCGACAAACACTACTCCAGAATAACCACCTAATGAATGGGGGTTATCCCTACTACGCGCAACCTCATTGTTGGAAACGTCTTCAACCTTGACGTACATATCCAACATTTTGATTACAAGAAATTCCCGGTATTCATCCGGAGTCCTCAAAAATCCCTCAAAGTTTCATCATCGTCGATGTCAAACTCATCATAACAAGCAACCTCTTGCGGAGTGACAGAATACGGATATCTTCCGATTACTTTAAGGTTCACCGAACGTTTCCTCACACTCATTTTTTGATAGATCCAGAATGGCTGATGCAAGTTGGATTACATGTGTTAATGATAATAAATTCACATCAAGACGGATATTTACTCTAGGTGGTGGAGCCATTAGTTGGGCATCCAAGAAACAAACATGTATTTCCCGTTTTACTATGGAATCTGAATTCATTGCATTAGCAGCTGCTGGAAAAGAAGCAGAATGGATGAGGAATATGTTACTTGGCATAAAGTTGTGGCCACAACCTATGCCAGCCATTTTCATAATCTGTGGTAGTGAGACTACAATGTGTGTTGCTCACAATAAAATGTACAATGGGAAATCGGGACATATAAGCTTGAGACATGCTTATATAAGAGAATTAATTACAAATGGAGCTATAACTATAATATATGTGAGATCAAATAAGAATTTACCTGATCCACTTACGAAGCCACTGGGTAGAGATGTAGTACAACAAACTTTGAAAGTTACCTGGATTACTGGTAAACCTTGAAAGTTTACAGACAACAAATGCTATGTTGGGTCTAGTGCAATGCATTGCATACATCATACTACCTATCACACTTGCATACTCCAATTGTGCTAATGCTCTTCCAGTATTTGCAGTTAGCTTAACACTAGAATCACAAGGAGTATTATATTCCTCTATTCCAAAATGACTGAATTTAGTAAGGATTTTATTAATATAATGTGCTTATGACAAAGTCATTCGCTTGCTATGTCTTTTGACCTTGATTCCCAAAATAGTATCAACTTCATTTAAATATTTCATTTTAAAAACTGAAGTTAGATACTTCTCGGTCTGAGTAATTCCTCGTAGATTCGTACCAAAAATCAACATGTCATCGACATATAAACAAATTATTAGTCCATACTTTTTTGTTAACTTAGAGTAAGTTCACTTGTCTACATGATTTTGTATGAACCCGTTTGATAGTATTAAACTATCAAACCTTTCATGCCACTATTTAGGCGTTTGTTTGAGATCATAGATAGACTTTATCAATTTACAAACTTTCTTCTCATTTCTCAGAAGAACAAATTCTTCAGGTTGTTGCATATATATTTTTTCACTAAGGTTTCCATTTAAAAAGGTCGTCTTAGCATCCATTTGATGTACATAAATATCATAAATAGATGCCAATGATAAAAAGACTCTAATGTATGTTATTCTTGCAACATGAGCATATGTAATAGAATAGTCTATGCCTTCCTTTTGAGTGAAACCTTTTGCAACTAATCTTGCTTTGAAGGTATGGACAGAAGAATTTGTAGTATGCTTTCTTTTAAAGACCCACTTACAACCTATAGGCTTTTATCCAAGAGGAAGATCAACAAAAATCCAAGTGTTATTGGATGTAATTGAGTCCATTTCATCATTAATGGCCTCTTTCCAAAAGGCAACATCTCTAGAAAGAATTGTTTCTTGAAACGTCTTTGGGTCTTCTTCAACGTGTAATACAATAGGAATTTGATTACAAATATTTGTCCTATCTCCTTAAACAAGAAATACTATAGACTATGATGAAATAAAATCAGAACAAAAATGTTTTTCTTTTCTTATTCTTTGGCTTTTCCCTGGTTCTATTTGCATATCATCACTTCTTTCTTTATGTGTAATAATTTCAGAAATAGACAATTTATTTGCATTAGTACGTTTTTCATTTACTTCAGTCATTTCATCAACGTTGTTATTTATAAATCTATTTTCAATAAATTCAACATGTATAGATTATATAATGTCAATAGATTCTAGATCTAGAAGTCTATATGCTTTGGAGTGTTGTGCATACCCTACAAAAAACACTTTTAATTCCTCTAGGACCCAATTTTGTTCTTTGATGGTCAGGTACACTATTATAGGATATACACCCCCACACTTTAAAATAATTTAAATTTGGTTTTCTACCATTCCAAAGCTCATAAGGTGAAACTTGCATACCTTTGAAGGCACTATGTTGCCCATACTCGCACACGCAAGTCTACGCGGTCAATCAAGTAATAACGAGTGTAGAGTATCGTTCCCATGAGGACTTGTGATTAATTATCAATTAAATCAAGCGAAATCTAATTTAGCGAGTTAAGAATAATTTCAAGGTGGTTTTTGTTTGATTAATTCTACTAATTATAATTGCAAGTAAACGAAAAACTAATGAACTAGCGCACATAGCACGAAGGATTATAATTCAATGAGAAATAATATTTCAGGGTTATGGCTGGCTAACAATCCTATTGAATTCTTCTATCGACTTGACTTATTAATTTATCTGGGCTATTAACCCGCAAGGACAATAATACTCGTAGAAATTTGAAAACTTCTACTCGTCTATTCAATTTATTCTAAACCCTATATTTGTATGAAATTAGAGATAAAGAATGCATTAACAAATTCTTTCACAATTGGCTAAGCATGGCAAATAGGTATATTTCTATCCGTATTTGCAAATCAATTCTCCAATGCCTAGGTTCAAGATCGCGCTCTATTCAATCCTATTGCAATCAAGAATTACTTCTTGTAAGTTCAACTCAAGATTCATATATAGTATTTCACTGTTAGCTAGGCAGTAAAATAATCAAACTCGGGATATGAATAAACAACCCAATATGATAAATTAACTCGTCAAATCAATATTCGAATATCAACATTCATGCAAAACCATAACCTCAGAATGAATGAGTTTAGCCACACATACTCATGGTAGAAATCTCAAAAAATTTCCAAGAATACATAAAAATCAAGAAAAGAAGGGAAAAAGAAGAACTCAAGACGAATTCCACGGTCTCCAAACTCTGTGATGGCTTTTCTCTGCTTCCCCGTGTGTTAGATGACCTAAATGAGGCGTTTTTGTCTTATATATTGCGTCTAAAAGTCGTAGGAAAGTATTCTTTTTTTCCTAGTCCGAATCGGCTTCAGGGATTGATGTTGGGGTAGGTGCTTCGCATCCACCTTAGCTTCAACTTCTCAGCGTCGTCCATTCTATGTTCCTTCATATCTGTTGTGCCCAGGTGTGGATGCTAAGGAGGATACCTTCTCCCGACTTCACTGCCAAGGATGCACCAAATACACTTTTTTCCTAGGTTGAATGCGGTGCATCCACCCTTTCCCCCTATAGATGGAGCACCTTTTCTTCATATTTGTTCACCCCAAACATCCTAAATCATCACACGCAACTTAACTAATCATAAAAATAATAGCTAACACATGTTGGGAATTTTAACCATCAAAAAGCATCAAAATGCAGTTAAAACATGAGTATAATAACATCAAAACATTTAGAAATATGTCCAACATCACCACCCCACACATAAACCTTTGTTCGTCCTCGAGCAAAGTAGAATCAACCTACAATAGATCGAACAAAGTTAAGGTTATCGCTATCAAGCCACACATTTCGATTAAGATCAAGCACCCGTGAGTTTGGTTGATACTAATAATTAGCCCTTTGCATATGCATTCCCGGACTTTCCTCCCCATATTAAAACCATGACTAAAATGCTATTGAACAATTCAAACAAATCAAATAGTAAATTCGGGACATCTCAACCTAAAAATCTGACTCCCTAGCATAACTACTTTCAGGCCAACTTACTCACTATGACTGAAAAGCTTAATAAAGTCACCTATCCATCATGAAACTTGTTCCCTCACCACAAATCAAAGAGAGATAATACACACACTCAAATAAAATTCGAATGTAATTTAAGAACTTCGAATAATAGAGGAAATCACTCACTCTCTCAAAGAAGTTCACATGCGCACAAAAGGTACCATAAGCTTGCTAGTTATGTACATCTCTACAAATGTAGGCTTGCTCAGTCTAAAATCAGTTAGGACTTTATTTTAGTTGTAACATGGGCTAAGGGATGTGTAGGATATATTTAGGAATAGTGGTTCATCCTTCTAAGCACCTTAACACATCACATAATAAATTTTAACCGCAATTCTTCAATCCACTTAAATTTCACAAATAAGATCACTCCCCAAAATTATTCCCTCTTTCTTTCTTTAATCACTACTTCAATTTATACCCCACTAGCAAGAATAAGACAACAATCTATTCATCATTTTTTTTCCTTCTCCTTTTTTTTTTCTAGATTTTTCTTTATTCAATTTCCGTTAGTGGTGTATTATTTTACAAAATAAGTGCATCTTTATCCCTTTCATTGGTTTCACTCAAAAACTACCCAAATCTCGGCCTTACTTCTTTTAGCGCTCATTTCACAATTAAAGTACTTTAAGAGGTAAAAGGATCAAAAGTTTCAATTAAGAACAAAAAGATATAGGCTCGTAACGTGGGTGACAAATAAAAGGTCTACAGGCTCAGAAGGTCTAACAAGTGATTAATTATTTGTGGCATTACAATTCAAAAAGGATAAAAGAAAGACTAAAATCATATTTCAAACCGAGAAAAACTTAGGATTTCGCTTCAACTCACATGCAAGACAAGTTCTAGACACAGATGTACTACATGGAACAATAAGAAAATATCATCATAGAATGTCATATGATTAAATTAGGATGGCTACATTCCAACTCTTAATCAAAGCAAGTATAGAGTTAAGCTATAATTTTAATGCAAAAGGTACAACAGTTAGCACAAGAGTCAGGAAAATAAGCGTAAGTATCACAAACAAGCTATATCATTTTTCAAGGCACACATAGTTTTAGAAAAGTCATAAGAAAAGTTATAATCCACATGCCCATGTATAACTGTGCTGGTATCAAAACAAGTCATTACGTATGCTGAATTCAGTCTGAGTCTCTATATCCTACACTACTCTAAAAATAAAAAGTATGCGGTTCAAAAATTCATCCCTTGAAAAAGAAACGGTGTGTCACGACCCAAATCCTAATTTAGGTCGCGATGGCGCCCAACAACGGGGTTAGGCAAGCCAATATGAATTACACTAGGTGTTACCCTTCCCATTTGATTAGAAAACTCAATATTTACCAGTTTAAGACAATTAAACATGATGATAGCTTGATATGAAAATAAAATAATAACAATACATGGCCAAAATAAAGCATATGTACGAATATACAGCCCAAAACCCAAAATATGCACTACGTGTGTGCCAGGAACTAGTGTCACGAGTGTCACAGGCAACTATCTGAGTATACAAAGATAATATATATACAAGTACACAGTCTGAATGAAATAGACAGGAAAATAACAAAAGGAAACTTCAGGGTGCTGCCAAGGACCGCCAGGAAGAACAGCTCACCGTGAAGTCTAATCAGCGCAAATCAGTACCTAGCACCGACCTGATAATCGGGAGTACCGACCTCCGGACCTGTACAGTCAAGTACAGAAGAAGAAGAAGAAGAAGTGCAACATGAGTACATAAATAAATATGTACCCAGTGAGTATTGTATTGGTAAAAAATATAGACTCATACGTGTACAAATTTTGGATGACTCAGCCAACTAGGTGGACCAAATAAAATATCACACGTGGACACGGGATAAAAAGGTACGGTCAATACAAGGAATTAGCCGCGGAAAGATCATCAAAGAAGAAGAGACACGGTCACAAGGAATCCGGACGCAATAATGGGCCGACTCGAAGATCAGCAATCAATGTCTTGTACGTTATGTAACTCCTAAAATAACAGTCACTATTCATCATTGTAACGCCTCATAAATGTAATAATTAAGCATTAAATAGGCTATCATGACAGAAATACAAACGTTGTTATAGGAGAACATCCCTATAAAAAGGATAAAAATGTAACAAACAGGATCATCTGATTTCGGGGGCAATAAGTTATTTTATTCTTTGCATATTGCTCTCAAATTTATTGCTACTTATTCTTTATTTTACTAATTCGATTATCAGTAACCCGATTTTATCCTAAATTAAGCTTTAGTCAAAAGAATTTATTTTTTAGTTAAACAAATTGTTTCCGTTGCCGGGAATCTGATAATCATCGTTTTCTCTACCAATCGATATCCTTAAAATCATGTCGAATTTCAACAACAACAACGTCAACAATAATGACGATAACAACCAGCAAAGGAGTGAAACCCCAGCTTCAACTCCTCCTCGAGGAACTCCACGAACTTCGAGAGAACCATCTCCTGAAAGAGCTGACAATCGTAACAATAATGAACAACCGGTGGAATCAGATCAAATAAGGCAAATGATTGCTGAATACGTGGGACAGGCTTTGCGAGAATTTGCAAGAGGATTACCACAAGTACCTCTAGTACCACCAACACTGCCTCTGAATAATACAATTCTAGTAGAAGATTTGCAAGCGGGGTTAACAAATTCAACCAGGAATGAAACTCTCAATACACTTCCTGAAACACGACCATGTACGACTAGTAATTCAGAATTACAAAATTTATTATTAACCATGCAGAAGCAGATGAAAGAACAAAATGATCGCATCGAGCAAATCCCTGGTGTTCCACCTATTATCAAAGGAATTGACGTCTATAGGTACTCTCAATAACCTTGGAAGCCAAGTGCAGCCCCATTACTTATACCCAAGAAGTTTAGCATGCCTGATGTCCCCAAATACGATGGAACAACCGACCCACGTGATCACGTGACTGCTTTCACTACTGGAGTAAAAGGCAATGATTTAACAAAAGAGGAAATAGAATCAGTCCTTGTCAAAAAATTCGGAGAAACACTCACGAAAGGAGCCTTAACCTGGTATTCTCTTCTCCCTGAAAACTCTATAAATTCTTTTGCTGAACTTGCAGATTCGTTTGTAAAAGCACATTCTGGTGCACAAGCAGTTGAAAAGCGAATGGAAGATATATTCAAGATTAAGCAAGGAGACAAGGAATTGCTCTGTGAGTTTGTAGACAAGTTTCAAAGGGAAATAATGCAACTACCAAGGGTGCCTGACAACTGGGCAGCTATGGCATTCACAAGCAACTTGAACGAGAAAAGTTTAGAAGCCATGAGACGACTCAAAGAAAGTCTAAGAGAATTCCCAGCTACGACATGGAATGACGTAGACAACAGGTACAATACTAAATTAAGAATTGAAGAGGATATAATCACACGATCAAAAGATGAAGAATATCATAGAACAAGGCACCTAGAATCAGAGAAAAAGTCCGGTAAAAACATGTATGATCCTTACTTAGGACCCTCGAGACGTGACTTACGTCCCAGGTTCGAAAATACAAAACCTTCAGGAAGAGATACAAACTCATCCTCATCTAGATCCATGAGAGATCAAGATGAACAATTCCGGGATATTACCCGAATTGGACACCATAACTTTAATGTAAGCAACACTGAGCTCGTCTCTATACTAAGAAGTATGGGACACAAAGTTAAATAGCCGAAAAAAATGTGTTCTTATCCTAACAGGAGGAACCTTGATCAATGGTGTGAATTCCATAATGATCATGGCCATAGAACGGCAGACTGTAGATATTTACAAGGTGAAGTAGAACATCTATTAAAACAGGGTTATTTAACGTTGTTTAGTGATAAAGGTAAACAAGCATATATGAAGAACAAGCAGGAGCCACCGAAACCACCTTCCCCAAAACGGACTGTTAATGTCATACATGGAGGAGAAGAAGTAAACAGGATAATCTGCCAGCTAACCTCAAAAGTCACGAACACCCACAGAAAGCGGGTCCGAGAAGAAATGAGGGAAGAACAAATATCTCGACCCAGACTTTGGTAGATTAATACTTCCACACAATGACGCGCTGGTAATATACTTACTCATTCATGACACTAACGTTAAAAGGGTGTTGATTGATCTAGGCAGTTCAGTCAATATTATTTTGATGAAAGTCATAGAAGAAATGCTAGTAGAAAACACAATGATTCCAAAGGTTCGAGCCATATCTGGGTTCGACAATTCAACAGTGATAACTAAAGGTGAGATTGAACTCAACACTTACGCTGAGGGAGTCATCAAAAATGCAAAATTCCAAGTCATTAACACGGAAATGGCTTACAACGTCATCCTGGGAAGACCATGGATTCATGATATGAAAACAGCTCCATCTACTTTACATCAAGTAATAAAATTCCCTTCCAAATGGGGAATAAGGCAGATGAGGGGTGATCAGCAAACCTCGAGGAATATTAATTCAATAACTCTTAACAATAAAAGAGATGCGGAAGAAACAACGAATTGTCAAACAGAGGCTCATCAACCAACAGGTATGGAACAAACTTCTGATCAGCTACGTACCAAAGAAATAGATATTCTAATAGATACGGAAGAGGATAATGACAAAACAAATCCTGTAAACATCAAGAATGAGGCAGAACATACGGACATAGACTCCATACCAAATTTCATTCATGAATCATAAGATGTAGAACGTATCAAAACAACTGCTGAAGAACTTAAGGCTGTTCCCATCTCAGAACAAAAGCCCGAAAGGAAACTTTACATTGGCGTAAAATTGTTAGAAAGACTAACTCCAGAACAAAAAGGTACGTTTGTCAATTATTTAAAGACTAATGAGGATTGTTTTGCGTGGTCCCATTCGGATATGGTAGGTATCCCGCCGTAAGTGATGACTCACAAGTTAAATGAATATCCATCGTTCGTACCTGTTAAACAAAAGAAACAAAAACAAGGATCTTTCAAGAATCAAGTGATCGATGAAGAAATTCAAAAGCTTTTAAATATAGGGTCGATACGAGAGGTAAAGTACCCTGACT
>ML262182.1:0-47188 GCA_005239495.1 Nicotiana undulata
CATACACACACTAACATATACTATAATAATAAGATATATATACGTTATAGTATTACAGTGAAAGTGTTTGTGTGTGTGCCTATATATATATATATATATATATATATATATATATATATTGTTGTACAATTTTAACTACATATATAGCATGTTAGAGTATATTTTAGTGTATTCATCTCTTGTATTACAAAAGTATTAACGGGTTACATTTATATTATTTAGATAGTAAATATAAAAGTGATTTTAATTTTGACCAATGTTGACCTGAAAAGAGACCAACTTTGGTCGCTAAGTATCCAGAAATCACAATTAGCGACCAACTTTGGTCGCTAACTATAAATCAGATTTATTTATTTTTTATAAAAATTTAAAATAATAACATAATTGGTAAACGTTAGAACTGGGTCCCAGATTGGCGACCACATTCGGTCTCTATCCTCTTCCCCTTTCATTAGCGACCAACTTTGGTCGCTAATTTTACTTTTTTCGTTGACCAACCAAGTCTGACCTTCCGGTCAACATTTTAACCACATTATCGGCCAAATAGCGACCAACTGTGGTCGCTAATATATTTACAATTATTTTTTAATTATTTTATCCAGTTTAGCGACCAACTTTGATCGCTTTTTTTGACAGACCAATTTTGGTCGCAAAAGTTTGATCGCTTTTTGCCGGTTTTTTTAGTAGTGTTTGATTAAAAACATACTTGGACTTGACTTGTCATCATTGCATACAATTGCTTTTGCATTGATTTATGATATTGATTTGAACTGATAACTATTACATGTGGGACAAGCAATAGTATGATACCATGTTGTTGGTAGAGTACTTGATATATATTGTGAATACATAATATGTTAGATCTCTCTAAAATATACATTTCGAATTATACTTTGATTAAATCCAGGAGCAAAAATGTCAAGTTTACAAAACTATCATCATATGTTGATTAAGTCACTTACTAATTTAGACGCATATAAATTTCTTTGTTTCACTATTGATGAGACCAAAATATAAAAATATCATCGAGTTTTTTTTCCACCAATTGACAAGTGATTAGGGCAGCACATTATGTATATTAGGTGTTGATGGCATATTGTGGTATTGACATTCATAGTTGCACTTGCAGTTGATCTGAGGGCCATATGTATTTTCACAATAGTAACCTGCATCACATAGGCGACCTCCATAGAAATAGGAACACACAAACTCGCAATTACCCCTATCTTTCAAATCTCTACAAGTTTTCCCGAATACATTAACGCAACGCTGTCGGCACTTGGGAAAAGCTGCATTCAAAGGAAAAATTAATGAGATTTTTCCAATTTATTAACCTAGTGGCAAATTAAAGGGGACTCGAAAATTGCTTTAAGTCACAAGTAGAAACCTAATTGTGACATTTGTCAAAATAACAATAAAGGAGTTACCTGATGTAACAGTAAGAAAAGCAATGATAAAGACGACCCTCGTTAGAAGCTTTGCCATTTCTAAATCAGAGGAATTCTTAAATGTATAGTTACATTTATTTTTACACTATACGTGTTTATATAGAAGACAAAATCCACAAAGATATATTTTTAGGAAAAGAAAAAGTGATCTGCAGTTGGGCTCTGGATATCTATGTATCTAACAACAATGATGAAATTAGGTAAAATATATTTATTGGTGAACACCATTTTTTTTTTGCAGCATCTAAGTATATTCTTTTTAAAATTCTCTTCAACCCTCGAAGGAGATGGAACTTTGCCATTTCTCTTCCAAATTTACCCCTACTTTTAATTGTTCATTTCTTTATACCATTGTCAGCTATAGCTTTAAGATATGACAATCATTGTTATTCTATATACTATCAAATTCTGATCATGTTTTACAAGATATTAATAAATATAATTAAACAAGATAAAATGGTATTCCTTAAAATTTAAAAATTGTGAAATGCTTTCTAGCATATATACTGTATGTTAATCAGTACGTTCTTTAATCCCTCACCAGTATATTCCCAACAATTAGGTCTACACCCCTACCGAACGAAGGTAGAGAAGCATGTGTTCAAAAATCTACTACTAAATATTCCATTCGTCCACAATAAGTGATCAATTTGCTTTTGGCACGGCCATTAAGAAAATACTAAATTCTATACAAAAACACCCAATATGACTAAACTACCCTTAATAAATATTTATTGTGAGAAGTAAAAAAACTTTTAGGGATATGTACATAAAGGTAATTTTGTAAAAATAAATTGAATATTTCTTGATTATATAAATGGACACTTATTTTGGACCAAAATAAAAAAGCAAATTGGACATGAGGGAGTACACATTCGAACCCAGCAACTCAAATGTCAAATCTTCAATCCGCCTCTTATCGGAGTGGTATATTGAGCGAATACTACATGGATCACACGTACCTTTTAGGTACTACGCGTCAATGTACGTCAACATACCGACTCAATTCAACAATGTCCAAAATTTTGGACTCAATTTCTCAAATGAAATAGCAATTATACGATCACTATAATCAGCATAATATAAACTGGTAAAATAACTGTAAATACCAAACCAGACCTTGGCGTAATTTTTACCCAAACATGACATTGAAAGAGCTCTTGATGAGTTCCAAAATTAAGAATTGGCATTCATCGCGAACTAAACTACTGAGGGGTTTTCACCAGAGTTCTTTATACATTTTCTGTATGGAACTGTATTGGCTACAAAAGAGCGGGGGGCTGAGATGAATATAACCCCCAAAGCACATCATTTTCTGTCATCTTTACTATAGCTACCTCCAGCTTCGATAAAAGATGAGGGTTCTAGACTCACCTAGCGTGCCAGAATCAGTTGCGCCAACTGTTTAGCTTCTTTGCTTCAAAGGAGGCTCCATCATTGAGCATGTCTTGTGCATCAGTTTCCATGCCAAGTTTGGATAGGGCAAGAGCCTGCATATAGAATGCAGTAGGCCACTCGGGCAAGCAAACCTGCGCTTGCATAGCGTCTCTTAGTGCGAGTTCTGGTTGGCCAATCATCATGTACGAAAGGGCTCGTCTCACGAAAACAGTGCCGGAAGGAACAGACATCATTGATACTAACTGTTGGGGAAAAATAAACTAGGCAAAGTTAGGAGTACACATAATTATGAGCATAATATGATAAATAATAGAATAATATATAACATCTTTTTATAATGAAAAAAGAAGTCTCTAACAAGAACATCAAGTGATTCTTGATAAGACAAGTATCATACTTTGAAATTAAGGGGGTGAAGTGGGGAAGTCTTGAACTTCTAAGACTCTCATGCTGCTCAACGTCGTAAGGAGGTGATAGAACATCTGAGCGGATATCTCATATTCAAAAGGTACACATTTAGCAGGTTTTAGATAATAAATACATTTTCAAACACCAATCCGCACCCTGCATTTCCCATTTGCTCCAAGAAACTTGCAGATCTTTTCAGACTTAAAGCCCTAAGACCAACTGTTACATGCCTAATCTTTAATGATGGCAGAAACCTGAAGACCGTGTTCATTATTGGACATGGCTTCCTTCAGGTTTCGGCTACATACAGTACGAGAGTTTCCCTTCTCAAGAAAATAAGAAACTGTTCATGATCAATACGCAGCAATGAGACATAGAGCTGCTCTCCTTTCTTTGTTTCAGATATGCTCCAATTCCAAGCTAAGGCATTAACTCTAACTTCTCTAAAATGCAGCACTTCTATCATTTCGTCTCCACTTATCTCAAATGCGAAATACACAGAGCCCACAATGCAGAACAAAGAAACTTTCAGGCTGCCATAGCCTTAAGTAGCTGTGGATTCCATATCTAGATAAATCTTAGAAGCTCTTAAGAATGAAGAGTTTGAGATCTTAATAACACAATATTACTGCCATCTTTGTTCTTAAGCAGGAAAAAATGGCATCAGAATGACATCTCGCACGCATATCCTACATTTAGATGAACAAAAATATGGCAGCACGAGTCATTCCAAGAGCCCTTATAAGTTATATCCAAATATAAGTGATTCTTCATGCCAAGGGAAAGTGGGACAAAAATCCCCAAGATCAGAGCCTCACTAGAGAAAGACCGATTAAACAAAGGAGCAAACACCAAACGAATTTAATAAATATGAGCAAACAAAGGAGCAGATTACCTTAGAATAATAGTCAACTGCACTCTTGAAATCCTTGTCCCGGAAAGCTATATCCCCAAATTTTTTGGTATTTAACATGTCTTGAACTTGTTGTGTCCATTCTTGGAATGAGAGCTTTAAAAAAAATTAGATAGAAACAAGTATGTCAAATCTCCACTAGAAGTACTGGGTAAGATACTCTTTCAGATAAGTTGCTAAACTTTTTAATGAATGACAAAATGCTTCAACTTGAGAACGTAAAAAAAGAGATACCAACATGAGAAAATAAAACAAAGTTCTGAGAAAAGAAACATATTGACTCGTCATAGAGGATAATTAGCGTTTTTCTTATTGTACCATGATCTTTCTGCATCAAGTTCAATGATTTACAAGCACCATTTACATCAGTATAAAAAGTAACAACGAGTGAGCTCACCTCATTTTCAGCACCCTCCTCATCTTTATAACCTGTTTTAAGCAAGATATCATGAACAGCAGTGAGGTCCATTCTCGCACAAGCCTTTCCAAGAGGAGAGAGCATGGTTGGAAGCACCACTGGAGTTTTTGTTAGACCCATAAGAACATGTGACGCGACCTAAGATAACAACGTGCAGGAATATTTTTTAGATCCTAGAACTTAGGTCAATCCATCAGAAATATAGGGAATGTTGCATCAGGATCAAAGATGTTCTAAAATACCTCCTTCTGCTTCTGAAGGGGCTCCACTGCATTAAGAATGAACTTGATATCAGGTCGATCCCTAGCCTCGTACTGGAGACACTTTGAGGCAAGTTCAACCAATGCTGTTGCATCTTCATCGGCATATTGTCCTTCCAAGGATGAATCCATTAATAATAACACATTTTTACCCCTAATTAAGTCTAGTGCCTGGAAAGAGAGCAAATTCCAAGAACCAGTGAGACAATGCATGCAAGAGGAAGAAACTACTTGATACAGTTTCGATAAAAATAAAAAAAAAGAAGTACAGCAAGCATATGAAATAATCGATCATTAGGCAATAAACACGGTCCCTAATCAAAGCATAGTCTAACATATCCACCTCATTGACCAAGTAAAGGCTTTGTCTCATGCATTAGAGAATTTATTTAATGTCTGGCTTTTTATAACTTTTAGAGGACAACAACAAAAGCTTACGTATACATGCATCAGTCTTACCATTACAATTGCATAAAAAATAGAGAATAATTGAATTTTACAATGTTACACTCCAGACAACATAGGCACAACAGTTTAGTGATTAAAAATACCATCAAACAGAAAAAGATCATTACTTAAGATACAGTAGTTGTAAATGACAGCCTTCACTGCGCCTGTTTAGCAAGTAGCCCCATAGTTATAGAGTGAACAGCTTTAAATCTAATTTCCGGCATCCTTGAGAGATTTTAGATGCAATAAGTAAACAACTACAAACGAAAAAAAAACGAGCCAAATGGTGCAGAAATTTTGAAAGATATATATGTCAGAGTACATTACATGGCTTGGAGGGATATGCTTTCCACTTAACAGGTCCAGCAGAACAGTCCCATAGCTGTACATCACACTTTCAGCGATTACCCGACCTACAAATAGAAATTGAAGGGAAACAAAAAGGGACAGAAAGGAGAAGACAAGTTTAGGAACTGAACATAAATATTAAAGGGGAAACAAGAAAAAAAGGAAAGGAGAAAACAACGTGAGGAACTGAACACTGTCCCAATGTTTTTAAACTAAAGTATTTCACTTCAAAAATGGGTAAATGAAATAATTTGACTTTAGTATGAAACTACATCCAAAACTGCAGCTAATTGTGGCATTGTGCACGATAATAAATCTAGTTAATATACGAGCCTAAATATCATTGGCAATGGCTCAGAAAAATACTTCATCTAAGCAGAAAAGGCAGGGATGCAATGCATGTCATCCTCTCTTCTTTTTTTAATCAGTATGCATGGCATCATCTCTCTAGTAAACTAAGTTTCTAAAATTCAAATACTTCTGTAAATTTTAATTCTTTTGTCAAGACACCCACAAGTAGGGGCGGATGTACATGGGAAGGGGCGGGTTCACATGAACCCATCTTCCTCCCCCTAAATCATATATAGCACTGGTAAATTTCAGCTTAAATACTTAAATTAACATGGGTGAACCCAAGCTCAAGTGCATTAGTAAGGAGGTGCACCTTATACCTTTTAATCAGGGGTTCGATCCCGTACTCATTCTTCTTTTAAATCATATTTTAATTAATAAATAGGGTTAAATCCCCATGCTCTACCCCCCTTTTTGATTAAATACACTTTTTGTTTCTTTTTCCCCCTTTTATATTGGTTATACATTTTCTTGTTATTTTTTTCCTTTCTCTTATTCAGTCTTTGTTTTGTCTTTTAAAATTCGTCAATCAAAAATACATCTCTTAGACACCCTATCGGAAACTCGGATTTATGGCGCTTATGGTGCACCCATGCTCTTGAAATTCTTGAAATTATGAATACGCCTCTGACCACAAGTGGGTAGTGTCATACTATTTTCAGCGAACCTTCACATTAGAACCTCTATTTCCTAGATTCATCAAGAGATGAATGTCTAGGTGAGAACTAGATAGATCTCACACCAGATATAGTTATATACGCCCCATTTTTTTGATAAACGAGAAATCTTCGACGGAAAGTGGCGCAGGTCCGAAACTCGGTGGATAATGGGCGCCTAACCCACCTCTAGACCAAAGCCTTGGGGGCGAAATACGTCCTACTTAATGGACCTCATTCTCTGGAATTCACTTAAAGGAGTTTAGTTCAAGATTAATAGATTTCTTTCCCCTTGTTAGACTTGCATTACGCTTGTTAACTATTTTAATCCTCTACTTTACTAACATTTTGCTCCTTCCTATGAAAATCAAGTATATACCTTGAGAACAAATACACTTGGGGGTCTTTTGGTATATAGACAACTTATGCAGGAGATTAGTACTAATACAAGGATTGTAATATAGAGAATAGTAATGCAGGGATAATTTCTTGTTGAATGTTTTGTTTGACATATTACAATCAATATACAATGTATACTTAAAATATGTGTTTACTTCTTAGACAAAATAGAAGTTTGTTTACTATGATGAGGGTTAATGTGTTTTTTCCCGATAGGATGATGATGGTTGATATTACCATTTTAGTATTTTTAATCCATGAATTGTCTCATCACAGCACAACTGCCAAGACACATGAGAATGCTTATGCTTCTTTGATAAGTATTTTTTTTGTTTAATAAAGTAAAGTAGATACTTTTTATAAGTATCAGAGAAGGCTTATACTTTTATCAGTTTACGTAATTGGTTCTCTATATAATAAGAATCTCAGAGCATTTTTAAATGACTGCTAGTTCATCCATCAATAATGTGGAGCGATGTGAATATATACCTGTGCGCAAAAACTCAGGAGGCGTATAAGCAAGATTGGTGCTATAGCTCTTTCCATCTCTGCTGTTTTTCATAAGACCGAAACTAGATAATCGAGGGTCACCTTCCTGAAATATCAATTAAATTAAGCACATTCAAGAACAGACCACCCAAAACTGACGGTATCGTGATATTTGCAAAACCATAGAGAATAGAGAGATGTGATATTTGCGCGAAACCTGCGGTTTGAAACAAAGCAACTGAGAAAACAAGATAGGCGTGTGAAGTACTTCACAGAAATACTCAACCATATTTCTTTATTATAACCTAAGAATCAAGATCGATCACTCTTCGGGTTACAAGTATGGAAGTCCAGAGCAACTAATATACAGCTTTTGCAAGCAATCACTTGACATTTAGAAAGATGGCCTCCAGTTTCATATAAAAACTCCCCAAACTTGTAATGCTAAATTCGTGGTAATGACTAGTTATCCAACAATTTATCTCACTTTGAAGTTTAATAGTCACCGCTGAGAAGTCTTAGCTGCTATGCAGCTAAAAATTCATTGTGGAGGACCTCACCGCCATTGCTGTCAACCTAAAATCTTACGTATATGGTTACTAGAGCAAAAATTAAATAAATTGTGTAAGATGTGGATACCACACATTAGAACAAGCAAATGATTACTTCCTGCCCACCTACTTGCACAAGAAATAATGACATCCGGTTCCTTAAAATTAAAAAAAAAATAATAAACTGAAAGACTCCTGATTTTAAGTTTGGATACCTCATCAAAAAGAACTCTGTAAGCATTCAAATCATGATATATCTTTCTGTTTTCATCATTACAATGATCCAGAGCCTGTGCAATGTAGTATGCAACTCTTACTCGCATCTCCCAAGGCAAAGGCTGTTTCTCCCCTGCAACATCGAAAGACATGCATGCTAATAAGAGACCTAAAAGTTTAGCTATTGATATAAAACTACCTGCAAATCTGAAATTATATTCAGCATTATCTTGTAAGACGACATAGAAAGATATTATTTTTGCAGTTCAACATTTAATAGTTGTAGAATCAAGAACAGGCAAAAGGCTAAACCATACAGTGGAAAAGATGCTTTGAGAGAGTATCATTAGGCATGTATTCAGCAACCAATAGGCGCTCATCTCCCTCAGCACAACATCCAATTAGATTCACTAATCTCTTATGCCGAACCTTGCCAACTCCAGCTGCCTCTGCCTGCAGAATGAGTAGGACCAGATTAAGAGGTTGTGGACACAACTGATAGCACAGCAAAGATACTCTGGTAGTTGGAGATCTACCGCTTCGTTGAAACTTACATACATATACATTAGCTTACAAATTTAACTGTATCATGATATTAACTGTTTCTGTCTGAAACTGGAAAACCAAATGAGATCACGTACTTACAGTGTCCAGCTTAAGGAACGTTAGCGAAGACATACTAAAGCAACAAAACAATGAAAAGCTATAATGGACAACTATTATAGATGTTGTTCAGTAACCAATAAGTGTGTCTCAATGAAGTCATATCGAATTAAGAGTTCAGGTTTCAAATCTAAACATTTCTTGCTCAACAATGATGACGGCTAAAAGGACCAAAAAACTATATAATCTGCTGACTAGTAACCAGATTTACCACAAACTGTTGAGCGTCAGGCCATGACTGCCTGGAGAAGCGTTTGATGGCAGCTAGCCTGTTGCTCCGAAGCTTCCCTCTGTAGACAACGTTGGGAGCTTTCTCACCACTTTCAGAAACTATTAATTCACTGCTAAAGCCATTTGTTGCTGCTCGGAGCTCAGCAAGACTAAATTCCTTGAATGCAGGCACTTGATCTTGGTCTACTTGATCCCCATTAGCTTCATCAACAACACAGGCATATTAAACAAGAGATTGATTAAAGCTAAAGTTATGAACCGCCACAATTACATGGAAATTTTTTGCACATATACTTAAATGTGAGAATCTTAGCTCAGGTACATATACTTGCCCTGTCCTGGCTTACCTGCTTGTTTAAGGACACAAAAAACAGAAACGAGTGATACCCACATCAATTTTCAGTACTAACCAGAAACCCTATATAGAAATAAATATGGCAAAAGAAAAGGATAAATCTTGGCTAAAAATCAGTTAATGGAAAAAGAGGCAGCAGGACAAGTTGACAAACAATGACTATTCCACAAGATGCATGCATTAGGAATTCCCACTACAAATTAACTAAACAGAAATTATTACAGTTAGTAAAGAGAGAGAGCAGGAAAATAACAAAAAAGGGGGGAAAAGATAAAGTTAAACCCAGATCAAAGATTCAACATGCAATCAATAAGAAGTCAAAAACCAACAAGTAGAAGGCTCTTCCTTCACCCAACCCCCACATACACCAAGAACACACAGTACAAGAGCAATGTAAATATGCAATAAATTATGTGAAAATAAAGAGAAAGGGGAATACCAAGATCTGTTTTAGAGTCAGGCTGAGAAGGTTCTTTATCTGGGGACTGAACATTTGCAGTTTTGAATTTGGACTGTAAACAGCCCATATTTTATCAGCTCACATAGACAAATATGACACACTCACAGTCAATATAACTCAAAACTCACAAAAGAATCAAAATGGGGTGCTGATTTTATCTTCTTTTTCTTTTTTTGTGCTAAGTATAGTGGACAATGGATGGAAGAATAGATAGGTTAAGTTAGGAGGAGCTAATGATTAGTGAAAGATAAACACAAGAAAGTGAGAAGAGAAGAAAGAAGTAGTAAGGGGGCCGCCAAAGAAGGAGTATAGTCACATGATAAGTCGATGATGAGCACGTGAAGAGAGAACGTTTCTGTGGGGACTGAGGCTTAAATGCTTTGTAGTAATCAAGTGTTGTTTGAGTTATGTGTTCCTTTTCACACGGCACTACGTAGGGGTGGGCATTCGGTATTTCGGTTCGGTATTTAAGAATTTCGGTTCGGTATTTCGGTATTCGGTTTATCAATTGTGTATACCAAATACCGTACCAAATTAGTTCGGTACGGTTTGGTATTTATTATTTTGGTTCGGTACGGTTTCGATAAAGTATTCGGTTTATGAATACCAATGCAAATATCCTCTTTATACCCTTCGCCAAAAGAGCACATAGAGTAGAAAATATCTTTTGGCAGGAACAAACGATAATAATTAAGAAGATGCAGTAATTACTAAAGCTAAAACATAATAGAAAGTGTGAATGTGTGACTGCTACTTCATTTTTACTTTTTAGAACTATGCACGACGTCTGTTTAAGAATTCCTTGTAACTTCAGACGAGGTAAAAAGAATAAGAAATAGTAGTGTTTAGGAAAGTAAATAATTCAAGATCATGAGGCGTGGTTGATGATCCACAATAATATTGGCCTAGAAACAGTAAATTAAGCTACTTTTGGTAAGATAGCCCCGCTACTAGAATTTTCTGACAACGTGCTTCAAAATATTGGCTTTCAAAAATTTTGTAGCTTTAAACTTGGGGCATTTGCATTTATACCCGCTTTTTGTATCACGTTTTAATTTGTGCCCACTTTGCAAGAAACAATTGCAAGTGTACCCGCTTTTTCGCATAACTTCAGCATACGGGGCTGAAGTAGCAAAGACAATCACGCAAAACTTCAGCATTCTAGTAGTCGGACCTGAAGTTCAGCTCTAGAGCTAAAGTTTTTGTTGTTGTAACTGACAAACTTTAGCTCTAAAGCTGAAATTTTTGTCTTTGTAACTGAGGAACTTCAGGTCTAGAGCTGAAGTTTTTGTTCTATATTTGATTAACTTCGGCATGTTGAGCTGAAGTTTTTGTTCTATATTTGATTTACTTCAGCATGTTGAACTGAAGTTTTTGTTCTATATTTGTCCAAAAGAGTAATTGGTCAGGAAACATCTCAAGCAGTATCGTTGGTTGCTTTTGATCGTCTTAGATTTGACTTCAACTTCCATCGGCCTCTTCAAGACAAGGAACTTGTTGAAATTGAAGGTTTGATCAACCAATGGATTGGTGATGCTGCGATTTTGGAAACGAAAGTCATGTCTCTGACTGATGCAAAAAGAGATGGGGCAATCGCAATGTTTGGAGAAAAATATGGAGAACAGGTGTTTATGCTTATCAAATTTTAAGTTAAGAATGCGATGTTTATAGAGCAGGGGAGATTTTTCTGGCTGCTACCTTATTGTTACTTAGCCGGAAGATAGTATTCTTAAAAGTCTTGAGGTTTCTCATTTATTTGTTTGCTAGCTGAAAGCAGCAATGTTGAAGTCATCGTTGTAGAAGAAGAAAGAAGAAAATGAAGGAGGAGAAGGAGGAGGAGAAAGGGGCTAAAGTTTTTAAAAAAATGAGTACAAGTTAAAAAAAATTTAAAAAAATGGGTATAGATTAAATTAGGGCGCCCCGTGCAATTTTTACTTTAAACTTATGGCAACGTGCTTTAAATTGTGGAGCCCGCTTCAAAATTCTAGCAGCAAACTTTAAATTTTTGACATAAAGGCTATTTTCAAAAAAATTCTTAATACGGTCAAAGTACAAATGGTGGCACTAAATAATAGGGAATAAAATGTATAACAAGTTAGGGAAATGACATTATATAGTCACTCTCAAAATAATAATCGCAAAAAAAAAAAAAAATATATATATATATATATATATATATATATATATATATTTTCAACTATCAAATATAAATAGTTTGTAGCACGGCCTAAAGTGGGGAAAAAACCCAAAAAAGTTCACCCAGAAAGCCCTGTAGAGATAAGGCGATATAAGGATGGGCAAATGTGACCACAAATGGGCTGACTCTAATGGGCTTTCATCACCCCAAATTCAACATGGAGAAATTCAAAAATAGCCAGATTTACAAGTGGTCATTCAAAAATAGCTACACTTTTAAAAGAAATCAAAATTTAGCCACTTTTCATGTAAAGATAAATCTGAACGAAAATACTATTCAAAATCCGGAAAATACTTCAGTATATTATACTGGAGTTCCAGCATAAGTTTCTGGAACTCCAGCATAATATAATGGAATTCCAGCAAAGTATATCGGTCCAGCATACTATGCTGGAAGTTCATACACAGGTGCACCGAACTCCAGTATTTTATGATGGACCGGTCTCTGTTGCAGCAAAATAGTGGCTATTTTTTAACGACTTGGCAAACACTGACTATTTTTGAATGAACAGTCCGAAAATTAGCTAGCCCGTGCTATTTTTACAATTCTAACATTGAGTCCAAAGTGAATTTCAGAAATTATAATTTTTGATCTCTCAGAAAATTGATTGCATGTGTAAATGCGCAATCACCTTCTAAATCCTTCAAGATCGTTTCACCATTTTCAGCGAATCATGACAACTTCATTTAACTTTTTCTGGCTTATAGATAATGTATATATTTTCAGCGGTTTGAGGATATAGCCGCTATATATGTTAATTAAATACGATGTTTTTGTAATTAGATTTAAGCTCATCATAAGTGTATTAAACTCACTTTTTAATTTCGTAGAAAAGGTTGTTGTCTGTTTGGATGAAGAAATAACGGTTTTATTTTGGTTCATTACTCTAACAAAGGCATGATGGGTATACTTTCATAAATCAAATGGAATGCGTCACAACTTCAAAATCACGAAAGGTACTCCATATTTAATAATAATTATAGACTTTAAATGTATGCGAATGGCATAATCATACCAAAAAGACTACTTGCAGCTAATTTCTGTATACAAACACAAAAGACACAACTACCTTTATTATATTTTTTCTTAAGCCAACTTTGTTATTTATTGAACAATTGAATTGGTTTTTGTTAGTTGACATGGATCTGAAGGTTGAGATTGAGGAAGAAGACATGCAAGCAAACACTCAAGAGATGAGAGAAACAAAATTTTGTTATGAGAAGAAGAAAATGATACCAACGTATCTTTGTACAAGAGTGTACTGTGTATACTTAAAGCTACAGTTTAACTACTGTCTATTACTGTACTAACTAACTTACTTCTAACTACAGTTACATAGTTAACTATAGTTGACTTATCAGCTTGCTTTATTAATTCTAGTCAACACTCCCCCTCAAGCTGATGGTTGATATAGATTCTTCACTCCTAGTTTGTTCAGTAAATAATCATGTTGAAACTTCCCCAAGCTCTTTGTCAATAAATCTGCTAGCTGATCTTTAGTATATACACACTCTGTCTTGAGCAGTCCTTCACATATTTTCTATCTAACAAAATGACAAGCAATGTCAGTATGTTTGGTACTTTCATGGAAGATAGGATTAGCAGTTTCGTATAGCAGCCTTGCTGTCGCATATCAGACTTATAGGTTGTTGAATTTTGACTCCAAGTTCCTTGAACATCCCTACCATCCAAGTGACTTCTCCTGCACATGAAGCCATACTTCTGAACTCAGCCTGAGCTGAACTTCTGGACACAATCATTTGTTTCTTTGACTTCCAAGACACCAGTGCATTTCCAAATTTGACCAAGTACCCAGTTACTGATCTCCTTGACTTTATACATAGAATCAGAGTAGGCAACCATCTTGTCTGTACTTTCTGCAGGCATAAGTAACCCCAAGGCAGGTGCTTGCTTGATATATCTGACTTCTATAAGAGCAGCTTCCATGTGTGACACCTTGGGACAATGCATATACTGACTTAAGATCTGAACTGCAAAGGCAATATCAATTCTTGTCATGGTGAGATACAACAACCTTCCCACAAGTCTTTGATAACAACTAGGACTTTTGAGTTCCTAATCACCTTCTTGTTTGCACTTCAGAATAGATTTGTCATACTCTACATATGTGAGTTTTTTATTCAACTCCAATGGTGTACCAGAAGGCTTTGCTCCACCCAAGCCTGCTTCAGATATCAACCCAGTGCATACTTTCTTTGACACATAAGGATTCCTTTCTTTAATCTGGCAAATTCAATTCCTAGAAAGTATTTCAATTCCCCTAAATCCTGCATCTTGAACTTCTTCTGCAACTCTATTATGGTGTCACAAAGTAACTTATCATTGTTCCTTGTGATTAGCAGGTCATCCACATACACAAGGATGATAACTCTGTCACCATTGGCTCCTCTAATGAACAACGAATAATCATAGTGACTCTGTTTAAACCCCACATGCAGAAGTACCTCTATTAACTTCATATTCTAGTGTCTCGGTGCTTGTTTAAGACCATATAAGTACTTGTGGACTTTGCAAACCTTCTTAGTCTCCCCCTGGCTCGCAAACCCTTGTGGAATATGCATGTACACCTCTTCAACCGATTCACCATTAAGGAATGCATTATGAACATCCATCTGGTAAATCATCCAGTGCTGAGATGCAGCAAGAGCTACAATGGACCTAATTGTTACCATTTTGGCTGCAGGAGAGAATGTTTCACTGTAGTCCAGCCCTTCCTTTTGACTATAGCCTTTGGCGACCAGTCTGGCCTTGTATCTTTCAACCTCTCATGAGGCCTTGTACTTAAGTTTGAAGATCCACCTGCACCCTATAAGAGTTTTGCCAGGGGCAGATCAACTATGCTCCAGGTTTTATTTTCCTCTAAGGCTGCAATCTCCAACTTCATAGCCTCTACCCATTGAGGATTAGTGACTGCCGCACTGAAAGACTGAGGTTCAGAACAGGCTGAATGAGCTTCCAAGAGTCGATTGTACGAGGGCGTTATGTGATAATAGCTTACATAAGATGAGATAGGATAAGAACACCTAGCAGCTTTTGACTGAACCACATAATTTTGCATCCATATGGGAGGCTTGCTGGGCCTGGAGGATTTTTTGTCCTGAGCAGGTACAACACTAGGTGAGTTAGCCACTGCACTAGGTGCTGCAATATCAACAACTTCTGTAGAATCAAGATGAGTCTCAGCATGAGTATCACCATGTGCTGCATTATCTGTGAGGTCACATGTAGGATTTGTAGAGTAGTGAGAAGTAGTAACATGAGAAGAACAGGAGAAGCAGCAGGAGAAAGAGGAGGCTCCCCCTCAGATGTAACATCGGCCTCATGTGGAGGAACAACAACTCCAGGAAAGGAATCTGCAGTAGAAAACCTGGGATCTACACTAATTGGTGAGAGCAGATACAATATAAGAAAGATAGTGCTACCAGAAGATAACATATGCTTGAAAGGAAAAATGTCTTCCTGAAAATCGACATTTCTGTTAATAAATAGAGACTTAGAGTTCAAGTCATACAGAACATAACCCTTTTGAGATGAAGAATAGCCCAGGAAGATAGCAGGAATGGCTCTTGGTGAGAAATTGTCAACAATTCTGGGGCATATTGCATAACGTAGGCAACCAAAAACCTTTAAGTGTTTCAGTGAAGGAGGATGCAAGTGAAGCAACTCAAATGGTGGTTTATACCCAAGTGTTCTAGATGGCCTGAAACCTGAGAGACCTGGCCATCTCTAATATTGTTCTGTGTTTTCTCTCAATAATTCCATTTTGTTGAGGGGTGTAGACACATGTAATCTGATGAAATATACCAAGAATGGAGAGTGGTTGTTTAAACTCATTACTAAAAGACTCACTACCATTATCAGTACTTAAGACTTTTATGGAAGCTGAAAACATGTTCTTTATTTGAGTTAGAAAGTCTCTTAGTACAACTATAACTTCTGACATGAAGTTGAGCAAACAAATCCAAGTGTATCTGGTATAGTCATCAACTACTGTGACAAAATACCTCTTACAACAATGAGAAGGAACTCTGAAGCTTAGGACCGCGGGCCGTGGTAAAAGGACCATGGCCGCGGTGGGACTCTTTAGTTGGGCATTTTTGTTGTCCTTGATAATTGTGCAAGATTCACTCCTGTTTTGAGCATATCCTTGACCGAATGTCGTCAATTTTGGTTTAATCCTGCAACAAGCACAACATATAAGCTTTTGGGGCTACTTTGTGTACAAATATAACCAAAACCTAAGCAATGAAGTGCGAAAAACAAGGTAAAAATCCTAGTTATCAATGTTCATGCCATTATCTTTCATCGTTGATTGTTCATGATCCATATCTACCATTTATATTGATATCGTCAGCCCTTAAAGATAATAAGGAAAGTTAGATAAAATGTACGTCGGTTCTCGGCAAGTATGGCCCGGGTGCTAGTCATGACCCTCCAGTTTGGGTCGTGACACCGGGTACATCGCTCATTCCTCAATTGTTAATTGGAACTGAGAATTACTCGGAATGGAGGCGGTCTATGGAGATGTCACTACTCGTGAAAATAAACTTGGATTTGTTGATAGAACTTGCACTAGAGAAAAGTATGAGAACAATATCTTCCAATTACGACAGTGGGATCGTTGTAATGCCATAGTACAGTCATGGATTCAAAGTTCTGTGGCTAAGGAACTCAGGAAAGGAATTGTGTACTCTTCAAATACCTAGAAGGTTTGGAAAGCACTTAAGGATCGTTTTGACAAAGTTAATGCCACAAAGGTATATCATATGAACAGGGAAATTAGTTGCCTAACACAGGGCATTTCTACTGTATCAGTATATTTCTCTAACCCTAATGACCTAAGGGATGAATTTGAGTCGATAATACCTGAACCATGTGACTCTGAGAAATCTAAGACATTTATTGAGTTTCTTCGCCAACAGAAACTCATGAAATTTTTAATGGGATTGAATGATACTTATGCTCCTCAGAGGAGCCAAATACTAATGATGCAACCAACTCCTTCACTTGATCAAGCATATTCAATGATAGTTCAAGAGGAAAGTCAAAGGTTAAGTGGTGGATATGGCATACAAGGTGGAATTTTGGGAAGTGGACCAATTAGCAATGAAAGAAGCTCTTTTGTATCAGCAAATAATTCGAATGTGAAGTTCAAGAGGAACACAAATCTGTTTTGTCACTATTGTAAGATGAAAGGACACACAAGAGAGAATTACTATAAATTGGTAGGGTATCTACAAGGTTTTAAGTTCAACAACAAAAGAAGAGGGACAAATGACAACTATACACTTATGGCACACAATGTGAGTACAATAGAAGAGGCTAAATGCACATGATCAGATGGAACTAGAGTAATGAATGGCATGATCAATGCAACAACTCCAATTTTCACACCTGAGCAGTATCAATAGATTCTCAGAATGCTGAGCATGGAAAAAGGACCAGCAGAAGAACAAACACCAATGGATGTAGCTAATATGGCATGTAATTCAATTACTGACCAAATCAAGTGGATTTTTGATACTGGTGCTTCAAATCACATAGCTTCATCCTTAGATCTATTGTCTAATCCTAAGCCTTTCTCTCATTCCAAATCTACCTCGGTTCACTTACCAAATGGACAAAGTACTCAGATCACACATACATGGTCGTGTGTCCTGCCTAACAATCAAACTTTACATGATGTACTTTATGTGCCCAAATTTAAATATAATCTGATGTTTGTGTCTAGATATACCAAAGAGTTAAAATGTATCGTCTCCTTTTACCCTGATTTTTGTCTCTTTTAGGACCTCTTCAGTGGCAATGTGAGAGGGATTGGTAGCCTCAAGGATGGACTCTACATCCTCAATCCATCAAAGCATGTTGCATCTCGCATTCCTACTTGTATGACCACTAACCAGTCTGCCTCCTCAACTATATTGTGGCATCAAAGACTTGGCCATGCTCCTTATTCAGTTCTTAACAAGTCACCTACAATAAAGACACTATTGTCTAATTCTAATTCTTGTGATTGTCATGTTTGTCCATTAGCTAAGCAAACTAGGATGCATGTTCCTACTAGCATTTCAAAGTCACAATGTTCATTTGAACTTGTTCACATGGATGTGTGGGGTCCTTATAGAGTAAACACCTACAGTGGTTATAAATATTTCCTAACTCTTGTTGATTATTTTTCACGAATGACTTGGACTTTTCTCCTAAGACTGAAGAGTGATGTTTTTGTGATTCTATCAAATTTTCCGCATATGGTAGAAAACCAATTTTCTTCTACTGTTGAAATCTTCAGATATGATAATAGCTATGAATTTTTCAATTCTGTTTGTTCTAATCTATTTCAAACAAAAGGCATTGTTCATCAAAGCAGTTGTGTCTATACTCCCCAACAAAATGGGGTGGTAGAAAGGAAGCATAGACACTTACTTGGAGTAGGAAGAGCTTTAAGGTTTCAAGCTGCATTGCCTCTGAAACTATGGGGTGAATGCATTCTAGCAGCCACTTATATCATCAACAGATTGCCTTGCACTGTTTTACATGGAAAGACTCCTTATAAGGTTTTTCATGTCCATTCTCCTAAACTAGATCATATAAGGACAATAGGGTGTCTTTGTTTTGCTTCCAAGCTTGACACTCATGACAAATTCCAACCAAAATCCATTCTTTCTATTCTTATAGGTTATGACCCTACCCAGAAAGGGTATAAACTATATGAATTTGATTCTGGGAAGGTCTTTGTCAGTCGAGATGTTGTCTTTAAAGAAAATATCTTCCCTTTTAGATGTCCAAAAGAGAAGATTCCTTCATCACACCATGATACCTCAATCCTTATGCCTACAGCCAGTTCTGAGTATCTCCCTACCTCTACACCACCGGATCATGATCCACTCTTACCTTCATTGCCTTCACCTCCAACCACAAACTTGCCAGTTTCACCTCCAGAACCTCACAATCCTCTATCCACCAACAATACATCTCTTGATGTAGAGTCAATCCCATTGGATATTGTTACTTCTGATGAACCGGTATCTCCTATCCCACCTACCTTACCTCCACCGAGAAAGTCAGGTAGAACTAGCAAGCCACCTATCTGGTTAACTGACTATGTACATCCACCTCTTCTACATCACATCCTATCCAACATTCTGTCTCCTACTCTCATCTTTCTCGTTCTTTCAAAGCCTTCCTCACTTCTTTTTCTACTGATGTTGAACCCTCATCTTTTCACCAGGCTAGTAAGGATGATAAAGGAGTTGTAGCTACGAAACTTGAAATTGAAGCATTAGAACAGAATAATACTTGGTCTATAGTTGATTTACCTGTTGGAAAAACACCCACTGGATATGAATGGGTATATAAATAAAGTACAATGCAGATGGTACTATAGAAAGGTTTAAGGCCAGATTGGTTGCTAAAGGCTTCACTCAACAGGAAGGTTTAGACTTCCATGACACTTTTTCACCAGTTGCCAAGCTCACCACTGTAAGGGTTGTTATTGCTACTGCTGCTATAAAGCAATGACCTATATTTCAAATGGATATACAAAATGCTTTTCTGAATGGAGACCTTGAAGAGGAAGTCTACATGACTTTACCTCAAGGATTTAGTAGCCAAGGGGATTATAAGGTTTGTAGGCTACTTAAATCCCTATATGGGCTAAAGCAGGCTTCTAGACAGTGGAATTTAAAGTTGTCTCAAGCTTTGTCCTCAACTGGTTTCAAGCAAAGCAAGCATGATTACTCCTTATTCACTAGAAATGTGGATAACAACTTTGTTTTGGTTTTGTCTATGTAGATGATCTTCTTTTTACATGGAAGCACCTACAGGAGATTAAAAGAGCTCAGGAGTCTCTGCATCAACACTTTAAAATGAAAGAACTTGGAGAAGTCAGATACTTTCTAGGCATAGAGTTTTCTGGAACAAAAGAAGGCATCCTTATGACACAAAGAAAATATGCATTGGAGATGATATCAGATGCAGGCCTGGAAGACTCCAAGCCTAAAGAGACACCAATGGAGCAGAACTTGAAGCTGACAAGCACTGAATTTGATGCTTGCACAAACACAAATAAAAGAGATGAGTTACTGGAAGACAGGGGGAGCTATCAAAGGCTCATAGGGAAATTCTTATATATGAAATGATAAGACCATACATCTCATATGCAGTTCAGTCCCTAAGCCAATTCATGAAATCTCAATATGAAGCAGCACTTCATGTAGTAAGGTATATCAAGAAGAAACCAGGGCTGGGGCTGTTGATGTCGAGTAATAGCAATGAAGAAATAGAGGCATTCTGTGACTCAGACTGGGCATCATGTCCTATGTCAAGGAAGTCTGTTATTGGATACTGTGTTAATCTTGAAAATTCAATCATTTCTTGAAAAGCAAAGAAGCAACATACTATATCTAGGAGCTCAGCTGAAGTTGAGTACGGGAGCATGGCACGCACAGTAGCAAAACTTGTATGGTTGAAGGGATTATTGGGAGAACTAAATGTGAGTCTAAAACAACCTATGATACTGGTCTGTGATAATAAAGTAGCATTGCAAATTGCTGCTAATCATATGTATCATAAACGAACAAAACATATAGAAATAGACTGCCACTTCATACGAGAGAAAATTCAAGAAGGATTGAACAAGACTTTGTATATAGCCAGCCAAGAACAACCGGCTGATGTGTTGACCAAGGCATTGGGACATCAGCAACATGCTGCCTTGATCTCCAAGTTGGGAATGAAAGATGTTTTTCATTCTCAACTTGAGGGGGAGTGTTGAAGTTAAGAAGCTGTAAATAATTGTACATTGATGTATTTATATTGTACTCTTCTAGAAGGTGGTTAAGAAGTTAGTTAGTGGTACAATTAGCTATGTTAGTTATAAATATATAGAGGTGTACAATTATTTCCTTTTCCTTAATGCAGTAGCAGAGCAATTCTGTTTCCTCACGTCTCTGCATCCTCCTCCTCCTCCTTCTTCTTCTTTGTTCCCTCTAAGTTCGAGCTCAACAATGGCGAGACCTAGGGCTAGAATTCAACAACAACATGGTTACTCTTCTTTCTTTTTTCTTTTTCTTTTTTTAAATAGTGCAAAGCTTTTATTTTTTTCAAATTTTAAAGATGCTTTGTATTTATGCATATCAAGAAACTTCGCAGGTTAAAGGTTTCTGTATTTGTATTTCTTTTAGATATGGTAGATCTATGATATAATACACTAATATAAATTTGTCTACTACATAGCACACTACCACTAAAAAGATTAAAATATAGAATCATGAGTTATTGATTTGCTACAAATAAATCTGTACTTAAGCAGTCAAAAAAGAAAAATGAAACACTGAAACGAGAAACGTTTTGTAACTGAAAGTTAAGAACAGAATTATAAATTTTCAAACTAGGTCCGGAGGAAACCCGCAACTGCCGTAACCCGCTCTGCCCGTGATAGATTTTCAAAAAATTGTTTCAATTATCAAAAAATTGTTTTAACCCGTCTCGCATATGCTCTGCACCCGCATAAGGTCAATCCACCATGACCCGCATAAAGTTAGCCGTGTGCCGAGTCTTGTCAAAAGTGTGCTCAAACTGAAGGGAGCATAGATGTAGCTATATGAACTTGGTGTCTATTATGTCTTTTTCCTTTTTCTAGTTTAAAACGTGTAGCGCATGTTCTGGCCTCTGGGTTCTCAATCTTTAATGCAAACTACCATATAATTTTTTTTATAACGGAGACAGCGTCATATCTATTTTCATGAAATCAAAAGTTTAGTTTAATGGTTGAGATCCTTTCATTTTAAAGGTTCTTTTTCCAGTTATGGAAATAAAATATATTTCTTTTAATAGAAACGATTTTATTTTTCTTGACGTGAATCCCAATCAATCGGATTATGAATTTCGAATACCAAAAGCGAGAAAATAGAATTTAGTTTCACGAAAGTAAAAGCAAAATATGTACGATTTGTTCTTCATTTTCCTGCTGAATCGAGTTCTAAACGACATTGAATAGAAACATTACCGACCTAACGTTATTCAGCAGATTAAAAATGTGTATCACCTGACATGGAATTAATCGTCTAGGTTGTTCTTTTTGCTACCAGTGGCGGAACCAGAATTTTTATCAAGGGGTGTCAAAATATATAAAAGTAAACATACCAGGAAATTAAGGGGAGTCAATATATAGTATATATACATATAATTTATTTTTTCACCTAACTACACAGTTTATTTTTCCTGCAAATCTTCATGAATAAACACTTACAAATTTTCATGAATAAACAGTCACAAATAATAAGGAGCCTAGAGAGTGCACAAGATAGTGTACTTCTAATCCTATCCGTCTAATTAGGTATTATACCAAATAAAAAACAAACATCTTACCTAACTTAGCAGGAAATTTACCAAACCCCATGGACTAAATCACTGGCTTAGGTCATCTCCTACCCTTACCCCCACTTTCTCCACCAAAATGGAGTAAATTTATTCCAGCCATTACTTCATTTTTTATTTAAAAGAAATATATTTTATTTTATATTCTTCTTTCTCTTCAATATTGTATTATTATCTTTTAATTTCTTATTTGTATTAAAGAAATTCTATCTTTTTTTTTCTTTTATACATATTCATCACATATTTAATATAAAATTATTTTATACCATAAATTTTTAAATACTATAATTTGTAAGCAAATATTTTAGATTATATATATTAACGATTAATTCAAATAAAAGTAAAATCATTGAGATACAAGATAACTGAAATACATAATTATGGTAAAATTCAGATTAAAATATTACATAAATATTCAACTTCCACCTCTAGTATGCTCCCATAAGTGAATTAATTTACATAAAATAAATTATAATAAAATTAACTTACTATTTTACATTAAAAAAATGCACGAAAACTAATTTATCAAAATTATACGCCAAAGTTAAAATATAAAATTAATAATATAAAAATATCACATAAACATAATTAGGTATATATATTAAATAATAAAATAAGGATAAATAGTATAGAGTAACACTATTCATCACTATTTTGAGGGCAAAAATGGGAGAGCAATGGAGCCATATTTGGCAAAAAAAGACTGCATTTTGAAAAAAACGGGAAGGGTCGGAGATGCCTTTACCCCCAAAACTGCAAAATGTTATCGGCATGCTAAACGACCAAAGTGGTAATATTGTATCTTTTAGGGGTGTATTTGGTAATGTGAAGAAATGAAGGTAGGAATCTGAACAAAAAATTTCCACATTTGAGTAAGCGTGCAACTTGCGTGTCTCCAACTTGTCTTAATTAATTTGACGTAAAGTGCAGGCACTGACCAGTAGTATAAAAAGACGATGAATTGGTGCTGACTAGTTATGTGCTGGAGCTGATTTGGAGCATTTCACAAGAATCAAGTACGGTAAGAGCCCTCTAAATTTCTCTCCTTTTTTTCTCTTTAAATTTCATTTAATAGTTAATCCCTTTTACGTTATGGAGGTCTTATCTTTTTCTTGTTTGAGCTATATCTCATGATCTTGATTGTTATGAACGACCATAAGCCTCTTTCTGATATGTTTATTGGTAGTTTTCTTGATTTTTCTTGGGCACTTTAATTGGATAATTGTCAATTAGAAGAATGAATTGTAGTAAGGATGGATTCATGGAGTCAAAGGGGTCAATGAGTATTAGCCATATTTTGATTTCAGATGAGTCTTGATTAAGTCAATTATGGAACTAAGGGCATTCCTCAGATGTAAAAAGTTGTTTGAAAAGACCAGAACAGAATGTAACTTAGGCATAATGGTGGTAATTTAAGTTCTCAGTGGTATTATAACAGTTGTTCCCCTTTTGCAAATAATTCTTTTCAATGTTTTTCCCCTCATTGTAGCAGTTCTTATGGGGTCAAATATGCTAACTTTTCTCATTGATCTATCCAGCGTTTTACTAAATTGTATATTGGTTTATGCTCTATAACAACGTACCCAATATATTCTTACAAGTGGGATGTGGGTAGTATGTATTATGTACAACAGAGGCGGACCCAGAATTTTTATGCGACGGGGCACATTATTCTGCTCAACCAGTGCCCCCTAAATGCTTTTAGTGCTCGGGGTGCCAACTGCTTTAAATTAATCATTTTCAAGGTATATACGTATATATATACAGGATTTCGGCCGAAGTTTACTGGGTCCGGTGACCCTTCACCCATACATATGGGTCCGCCTCTGTGCACACAGTCCTTACCCCTACCTTGTGAAGGTAGAGAGGCTGATTTTGGAAGACCCTCGGCTATATTGGTTTATGCTCTACCAACTGAAAATAGTTTAGTCTTATGCTTGCTTAGTTGTTTGTAGCCATCAGCCATATCATTTTACAACATTATGTATTGTCATGTTATAGCCTTAGTATTTTAACAAGAAAATGTGTTGCTGGCCGTACCCTTGCCGACATGGTTTTGGCATAGCACTCCAACCATGTGTTTGCCTTTTGGAAGCAACAGTATTCTGATTCCTAAATGCTTTGTCCTTTCAAGTTAGAGAAAACTTTTAGATTTTCTCAAGCGATGAAAAAATAGCAGCTGTATCAAAATTAGTAGTTGAAATTGCAATGTGGTTATTGCACAAAAGTATTAGCGGTATGGATCTGGCACTGTTTTGTTATAGCTCTTTGAGAGTAACCTTTTCTCCATCTGTTTCACAAGGCACTGTAGGTGTAGGAAATATGCAGGTTTTCTTTTGCCAGTGAAAGCTTAGGATAATTTATGGAGACTGAGCTGAATATGATGGTGTTTATGTATGTTACTTCACTTTGCAACTTTTTTCTTTACGTCATTCAATAGGATTCTGCATAGTTGGCAAAGCGCGTGTCAGGCTTCAACCATATATAATTTATTACCTACTCAATTGGTTAGGCTTTTCTGTGTCTTCAGTTGCATTGGTTTTTTTTGAGAATGCTAACAGGAGTGTTGATCACTTTGATTGGTCAACATAATCATCTTGCTTACATATTAGATATGTAATTGTTTGACTTTATCTTCCCTAGGATTTATCCTCTTGTTAGCTAAGAAGGCAGGTTATCTGTGTTGTTCATAAAGTTCGTCTGTGCAATTTTGTAAATCTCGGAAAGGGATAGGACCGCTGGAGCAATTTGGTTTCTGGTTGTGAGAGATCTTATGATGTGGCTTCCCTAACCTTAATGGCTTAAAGCAAACATTAGTCTGCCGCTTAACTTCTTTTTGTACAAGATCTATGTATTTTTCGCTCATCTCCTTAGTCATGTTGCATTTTATAGATTTCCTTGGTCTTTATGCCCGATTATGTTTCTTTTTGTCTTTCTTCTTTGGTCGCACAATTGAACTAGTTCCTCAATTGAAGTGTGGTGGCATATGTGGAAACCATCTACAGCTTTTGTCCCAAAGTGATCTATCTCGATCTCCCCAACCCCTGCGCTGTTATGTTGAACCTAGTGGCGCACCCACTTTTCACCTAACACATATCTTGAGAGTGGTTAATAGAAAGTGACATTATTTGTCTGTAAGGGTGTTTAGCGGACAAATGCAACCTTACCAGTGAAACTTAGTTGATTAATTGCCTATTTCTCCATCAAGATGAGATAAAACGACAGCCTGATGCACAAAGCATCCCGCATTTCCGAGGAAGGGTCCCACTCCCAAGAGTGGTGATGTAGACAACCTACCCTAATACAAGTACTAGTGACTGCTTTCACGGCTCGAACCCGTAGCCTATAGGTCGCACAGAGACAAGATGGGATGAAGATGTTTAATATTCTATGTTACTATTCCTGATTACTACAGTTTCTTGTTTTGTTTATTACTCCATGTTTAATTTATGTTTATTTTCATTCAGTGTTGTGATTTTACAGAAAAAAAGACAGTTATTATATGGATAAGAAAGCATCTGCTAAGGAAATTTCTGATGAAGTGACTCGGGAGTCACTAATCGCCATATCATACTCTGAACCAGAGAAGGATCTTTCTATTGAATCTGAACCTGAACCTGAAAACTCCAACTGTGAGAATGTGGTGAAATCTGTTAATGACGACGAAGATAATAAATATAGATCAGAGTTGATCTCTATATCCTATGAAGAGTCACCAGACACTAAAGTTGAACCAGTTTCACCTGGAGAATTCAAGGGCTAAATAAAAACAGCTGGTTTATTAGGCCAGCTCCATGTTAAAAACTCTTCTTTTGCTACATGTTATTTGCTCATAAAAAAACTGAACATAGCTTAAAACTTGCAGTGTTTCATGTATTATACAGTACATTTCAAGTCTGTTGTTGTAATCAGTGGCAGGAACACTCTTTACTTGGCAAGAATTGTTACTTATACGTAAGTGTAAATAATATCTTTTGTTCTAAATAAAATTGCTGTATATGTGTACAACAGATTGCCATTGAAAGTAAATATTAATTTGGAACATAAGTTAAAAATGTAGTACCTATAAATCACTACAGTGCTAAACTCAAACTCAGTTACAAGTTGAATTGTGACAGGCTGATAATAGTTTTGAAGTATAGCTTTTGAATGAATTTGCCAATATAACCTAAATTGTTCAATTGGTTATTTTACTTGACACTTCTCTTAGATTCCTAAGATTAATTTCGCTAAGTAAGCTCGAGGAGTGGCAAGTCCTTGCTTTACTTGCAGATCTACAGTCCAGATAGCTTAAGCGTATTAAGAATAAGTTCGTTTAATATACTCTCATAATTACGTAAAAATTGCTCGGGACGCCTTATTTGGTCGCCTCATTTAACCTGTACTCATATTTTTAAAATTATTTAACTTATACCCTAAGTTTTACAACTTCAGGCACTCCTTATTCCGACTACTTGTGCGAAACTTCAGCTCATTGTGCTGAAGTTTTTACAAATGAACTTAATAACTTCGGCATCTTCTACTGAAGTTTTTGAAAAAACTTTATGACAAAACTAAACTTCAGCTTATTTAGTGCTGCAGTTTTTACAAAAGAACTAAATAACTTCAACATCTTCTGCTGAAGTTTTTGAAAAAGTTTTATAACAAAACTAATGAATCCAGGTAAAAATTCAGCTTATTTAGTGCTGAAGTTTTTACAAATGAACTAAATAACTTCAACATCTTCTGCTGAAGTTTTTGAAAAAGTTTTACGACAAAACTATTGAATCCAGGACAAAACTTCAGCTAAAACATGCTTAAGTACAGAAAATAGAGAATAAAATTTCAGCTAGTAGAATGCTTAAGTTCAGCAACTACAAATAACTTCAGGCTCGTTTCCTAGAATGCTGAAGTTTGTGTGATTGTTTTTGCTACTTCAGGCCCGTACGCCTGTATGCGAAAAGTGTGCTTGCAATTTTTTTGCAAAGCGGGTATAGGTTAAAATGTGGCCCAAAAAGCGGGTATAGGTGCAAATGCCCCCATAATTACTCTAGAAAGGCTTTTTGTAGGTTTATTTTTGGCGAATTACACTAGTAGCGGCTTTTAAGTCCGCTATTTAAAATATATCCACAATTTACAATATACTTAGGAATTAGTCAATTCACCCAAATTTCAGGACTAAGTATCCTGAATTTTTGAGCTACTAATTTGAAATTTAGGACTTAGGGTGTGTTTGGTATGACGAAAAAATATTTTCCGAAAAATACTGGTTGGTTGCAAAAAATAGTATGGAAAATATTTTCCTAGATATCACGTTTTTCTGAAATCGAAGGAAAATGACTTTCCTAGAAAAAGTTAGGAAAACATTTTCCAAAAACTCAACATACTCTCACATCTAACCCCAACCCTCTCCCCTTCCTCTCGCCTACCCCGTTCCCTCTCCAAAAAGTTTTTTGTTCTTTTTAAATTTCAGTGGTTTTTCTTTTCTGTCACGACCCCTCCCTCCCCCCCCCCCCCCCCCCCCTCGCAATTTAAAAAAAAAAATTTATTTTCAGTGTTGGTTTTGTCATTTTTTCGGTTTTATAGGTTCAAAATTTTACGAGTTCCAAAATTATGAGTTTAGAGGTTTATGTGTTTGGAAGTTTGCGGGTTTAGAAATTATAGAGTTTACGAGTTCAAAAGTTTAGCGGTTAAGAAGTTTATCAAATATATGGGTTATGAAGGTTGTTGGTTCGAAAGTTTATGGCTTCATGTTCATTGTATCTAAATTATTTATGAATACTCTCGAGATATTATTTTCCTTAACTTGCAAACCAAACACCAAAAAATGAGTAAGATTATTACTTGTTTTCCAAGAAAATATTTTCCACGAAAAATATTTTTTGTTATACCAAGCACACCCTTAGTGTCTTAAATTTTTGAGCTACTAATTTGAAATTAGGGACTAAGTGTCTTGAAGTTTGAACAGTTGATTTAAATTTAGGACATAAAATTTTAATTTATAGATACAATATTCAAACTTTAGGACATGATGCCCAAAAGTTTGAATCTTGAGGTTTAAACTTCAGGAGGCCGTGTCGTGATGTTGGAGCGAATTACCTAATCTATAAATACATTATGAACTATGAATATATTTTAAATAACATGCTTAAAAGTTGCTACCTGGTATCATTTCCATGTTTATCTTGTTGCTTTTTGTAAATTGTTTTTCTTGCCTCGAACTAGTAGGCAACGGATAACATATTATTCATTGAAAATTAAAGGGACACTACCAGTTATGTCCATTTATAAGTAGCTCATTACAAAAATTGATCAATTCATAAAATATTACTAATATTAGCCAAATATTACTAATATTAACTAATTAGCTATTTGTAGCAAAGAAAATGTCAAATGTTTGCTTTATTTTGAGTGGGTGTTATTAGAACAGATTGGTTCCATATTAAGGAGCTTGAATCTCAGTTTTGGGATGATTTGGTGAAGTTTTAAGGTGGTTTGAATTGAGAATTCGAAGTAAAATCTGAACATGAAAAAAAAATGATATGTGTATCACATTGTGTATCATTTGTGTATCAAATTTGTATCAATTTTGTATCACATGTATATCTATGTATACATGTGTGTGAGATATATGCATGATACAAGTTTGATACATGTGTCGAAGAAGAATTTTTTGAACTCGATTTAATTACAAATTTTGATACAGAACTCGTCTAAATCACCTCCAATCTTCCTCAAATTTTGTATGTTGACTTATCTATATATTTTCAATGAATTTCAAATATACCCATTGAAAAAGTTCCTTTTTTTGCTTAGATTTTTGAAATATTGTATATTTTTTTTTTTGTATTTCATCAATGTAACGACCCGGCCGGCCGTTCCGTAATTTTTTTATTATTATTCCTGTTTTTGCCTTGTCATAGGTTGGTTATACTTTTTTATGACGTGTTAGAGTCGGTTGTCTCGGAATTGGAATGACTATAGAAGAAATTAAGACAATTACTCTAAAAGTAGCTTTAGAGTTAGAAAAGTCAATTGAGAGTTGACTTATTGGTAAACAACCTCGGAATGCGGATTTTATGGCTTGGATAGCTTCGTTAGGTGATTTGGGATTTAGGAGGGTGTCCGGAATATTTTTGTGATGTCCGGTGTAGAATTAGGCTTGAATTGGCGAAAGTTAGTTTTTGGCGATTTTCGGTCGGCAGTGGAAAATAGGCTATCGGGATCAGAATAGAATTACCACAGTTGGAACATGTTCGTAATGTCATTTTGGATATGTTTGCAAAATTTCAGGTCAATCGGAGTTGTTTATGATAGTTTCGGCGTCGTTGGTGGAATTTAGGAATTTCAAAGTTCATAGGCTTGATGATTTTGGTGTTTTGATGTTGATTTTGGTAATTCGAAGGCTCGACTAAGTTCGAATGATGTTACGGGACGTGTTGGAATATTTGTTGAGATTTCTGAGGGTTTCGGGTGGATTCGAAAGGTTAACGGATCAATTTAGACTAGAAGAAAAGCTGTTGCATTTCTCACAGCAGCATGAACAGTAACTCGGATGAACAGTAACCTCGGATGAACAGTACTCGGGTGAACAGTAAAACGCGTGAACAATATTTAAATAAACCCTCTGCGATCATTAAACCCTTTTACACCATTTTTGAACGGGAAAAGAGCTTTGAGGCGATTTTGAAGAGAGAAAATTATTGTTCTTCATTGAGGTAAGAATTTTGGACCCTAAAGCTCGATTATTTGTGATTAAGGAATAAAATATCAGTGTTTAATGCATCAAAATCAGTAGAAAAATGTGGAGTTAGGGCTTGAGATTATGAGACCTTCTAGGGATGATTTGAGGGGTCAAACGAACTCCGATTTTCGAGTTCTTTATATGTACGAACTTGTGAGATGATGAAGAACATTTTGGTATAAAGTTTGTCGAGTTCTGGGACGCGGGCCCGGGGGTCGGGTTTTGACTGATTTCGGATTTTGTGCTTAAAATCGATATTTTTCAATTGGAATTCATTTCTTTAGCATACTTTGATGATAAAAATCTGAACTTGGTAGATTTGGAGCACTAGAAAGTTGATTCGAGAGGCAAGCGTGTTGTAGAGTAGCTTTTCGGGCTAGTTCCAAGTAAGTAATGTCTTTAAATCCTGTCCTGAGGGTATGAAACCCTGGACTTTGCATCCTTTCACGGTTTTGGAGTGCACAAATTGGGAATTTGGAAATATATTCCTTTTTAGGCGACTATTGAGTTGCGAAATCTCTTTTAAAGCCTATGCTTAATATTATTGATATATTTGGGCTGTAAGCCATCTTTGGGGCCTAGTGCCAATCTGTTTAACCCCTTGGGGGCTATTTTACTGATATTCCTCACTTGATATGTTATGATTTTCACTCAGTCCTTCTTGATAATTGTTTTGACACTCAGAGTATGTTTATATTATTTCTTGAAAATGAAATACTATTTTTGGGTCGAGAACCCGATATATTTATGGCCCGAGTTGCATATTGAGAGTGTCTGACTGAGTGAGGCCGAGAGCCTATATTGTGAGGATGTTATGATATGAGAGAGGCCGAGTTCCTGAGAGTGATTGATGCCATGATTTGGCTTATTTATAGCGCTTGGGCTGAAGGAGCCCCTCCGGAGTCTGTACACATCCCTAGTGAGCGCAAATACCTACTGAGTGCGAGTGCCGAGTGATGAGTGATTGGAAGGCATGAGTGATTGTGAGGTGCTGAGTGACTGTTACAGAGAGATGGTGAGGTGCTGAGGGAATATTTACGAGTGATGATTATGGACCGAGGGGCAGATGTATGATGATATTTTATTGAGCTTTGAACATGATTCACTTCATTTTTCAAACTGATATTTTGAGTATTTTACCGAGAAATACTGGAAAATATACTTGTTTTAAAGAATTTGTCGGAAACTGGTTTGAACTTATATATACTTATTTGAACCGTGGTATTTTACTGTTTTTTGGATTGGTGTAATTATGCTGTGTGTTTCTTATTCTTCAGACTGTGCTTTATTTTCATTACTACTGAGTTGGCGTACTCATCATTACTCCTTGTACCTCTGTGTACAGATCCAAGTACTAGTGCGGAGCAGTAGCAATATTCGCTCGTTATCAGCAGCATTTACGGGATTTCGAGGTAGTTGTCCAGCGTCCACATCTTCTTCATTTCCCTTCCTTATCAATATTAGAATTTGATTCCTAGACATTGTTTATGACATCAGCAGAGTTAGTTTTATTTCTTAGATGCTCGTGACCATGTTGACTCCAGTCCTCGGGGAATTGTTTAGACAATGGATTATTTTGTATTTGTTTAAAGACTTAGGAAATTTTCATACTTGCTATGCTGATATTAAATGATATTGCGATATTTGATTAAACTAAGTGTGTAGTTATGTGATGGTTGGTTAGACTAGTTTCACGATAGGCGCAATCACGACCTGTTAGGATTTGGGGTCGTGATAAGTTGGTATCAGAGCACTAGGTTACATAGGACTCAACGATCATGAACAGGTTTAGTAGAGTCTTGCGGATCGGTACAGAGACGTCTGTACTTATCTTCGAGAGGCTGCAGAACCCTTA
Organism: Nicotiana undulata; assembly: GCA_005239495.1. NCBI lineage: Eukaryota > Viridiplantae > Streptophyta > Magnoliopsida > Solanales > Solanaceae > Nicotiana > Nicotiana undulata. The sequence continues at coordinate 32,188 of ML262182.1, forward strand.
GGAAACATTCCACATTCTTGAATTCTTATCGTGCAAATCCATTTATTCAGCCAAAAGCGTAACTCTTTGAATTCCTTTCATGTATTTGAACGCGCACGCGAGCGCTTGGTATCAGTTGTGCGTCGGCGGCTTGTGACTTCCATGGGTGAGATGTGATTTTTAACATGTTAATAATGGGCCAGTCTGAAGGACTTGAGGCCGGATTTGGTCCGTGACTTGAGTGTTGAGATTTCATTTGTGTGGGCACATGTGTTGGGGGAATTATATGTCCGTTGGTGTCCTTATTGATGGAACTTGTGACTAGATGACTACGTGGTAAGTGTGATTGATAATTAGATGTGTTCGGGTTGTTTGATTGAGTCAAGAATGGATTAGCTGGAGATATAGCAAGAATCATTGAGTAATTGACTTCAGTCTTAAGTTAGAATATGGCCTCGAGCTGGGAGTGTAGTGAAGGACCTCTCATGTTGTTTAGATGTGGAGTGAAGCAGATCCTTCCGCCGTGTTCTGAGTTCCTGTGATGTCTTTTGAGCTGACCAATGCTCCAGTAGCATTTATGTATTTGATTAGCAGTGTATTCAGGCTGTGATTTCACTCCTTTGTTATTGTATTTATTGATGGCATTCTGCCGTACTGTCGTAGCCAGGGATAACATATTCAGCATTTGATGATAGTATTGCAAGGATATAGGGAGGAGAAGCTTTGTGCGAAGTTCTCCAAGTGTGAATTTTTGGCTCAGTTCAGTAGCATTCTTGGGGACATGTGGTGTCCAGTGAAGGTATCTATGTGGTCAGACGAGTGTGAGTAGAGCTTCCAAAAGCCCAAGAATTCCTTGACCACAACTCCAGTGTTAGTATTGCCATCAGCTTTAGGTTCTTATACCGCTTAATGAGATATTTTGTGGGCAGGCAGTGGTTGTGTTCTAATGTAGGAAGGTATAGTAATTGCGTGATAGCTACGATTTTCGGAAGTGTATAGGGAGATATCATTTTGAGGTTAAGCAGGCAGGGGTATTTCCTGCGGGTTGTCCTGAGGTGTGTAACCCTTATGTTTATATGTAGTAAGTTCTCTCTATCAGTAAATGATGTATGTTGTAAATTGAGTTTATATCGCTTGTGGGAGTTGGCATGACCATTACATTGGTGGATGCGAGATTTGCATTTGATTTGAGTGTTAGATGGTTTGGGTCATATAAGCTTATGGAGGATTTAGTTGAACCTCACCATAGTATGGTGGCAGTGATAGTGTATGGGCATCGTGAGTTATTGTTTTTCTTGATCTTTGGCTTTGAGCCAAGTGGGGGAGTCCGCTAATGATAAGTTGATTACACGATTATGTGTTGTGTTGGTTTCGGTTCGAGGTATGTTGGTGAATCAGGTATGATCTACAGAGGTGGAGTCTGGGAATGACTCGAGTGATGGAAATTTCTTCGATACAAGTTGTAATGTACTTTACGGATAGTGGAATTCATTGTATGATGGAGTTGTACTGGTAAGTGTAGAGTGTGCAATGTATGAGTGTGCTTGTTGCTTCAAAGGTGTGGATTAATTTCCTAGTATGTGGATTGCAAGCGGGGTCAGGTCGTTCTGTTTACTTGGTTAGTGTAATTGAAATTGCGTAGAGTAAATGACGTCGAGAATGGTTCAGACAGATTCAAGGTTATATGTAGCGATCGAGGATCTTCAAGGTGTGAGAAGGGCTAGAACTAAGATTTACGGGGAAGGTGTCAAGGCTTCTGGTGTATTTGCATTATCTTGGATTCTAACCATCAATATCAGGAAAGTGAAGGTAATGACTTTAAATTCGTAGGAAGTCTCTTCAGGGTAAGTATTTATAATGTGGTGCATTTAGGGATAACCAAGGGAGTATTCAGCGGCTTATGAGTCTTAGACGGTATATTTTTATGCTCGGGTTTCGTGCGGTGAGTCGGGATTGAGAATTGCGGTATTGTGGCAAAAGAAGTATCAATTCGAAGGTAAGTCAGAAGGAACCTGGGTAAATAGGACAGCTTGGTAGTAGGTGAGATCGGCATGATAAGGGATATGATTAGTTCTTTGGGTGTTTATAAGGTAATGAGTTGTTATAGGTGTTTCTTAGCAATTATCTTGGGATTTAGTGGCATGCGTAGCTTGGTTGAGTTGGAAGGATTCAGTCTTGATGGTTTGGCGTTGTACAAATGGGATTCAGAGAGTTCTTGATGGTTTCTACCACGGTTGGAGATGTATATTTCTACTGGCATGAGGGCCATGTGATGTATAGTGATTTTGCTTCTAAATGGGATCAATGGAAAGTTCTTGGCTAGTTGGGTACGTAGTTGTTTGTGGCTAGGAAGGGAGCATGAAGTTCTCATATTTATCGTAGGATTGCATGGCGTATGCGGTATTTTGTGTATAGTGGAGAGTGGCATATGTGAGGTCACAATTTAGTTCTGGAAGGAAGGTCAGAACTGACAGTTTCAGATGATTAGGTAAAGGATACCACTATTGGGTGGTTGGATGAGAGTATACATTCGTAAAGGACAATGTTTTACGGCAATGTGTTTGAGTAAGGGTGCTTCATTGGTGTTACGACTTACAACGCTCTTTTGTTGGATTGACTGCTGATATTCAAGTTTGTTGGTGGCACAGAAGAATTATAGGAGTATCCCCGTGGAATGATTGAGTATTGGAGACATGTTATATATTCGAGTGGTGCATCTGGGGATGAGATATAGTAATTTGTTCTCTTCAGGGACTTCGAGACTGGAGTTTTCATACACAGATTTTTTTTGTAGTTGTGAACTACGAGGATGCGAGCAAAGCTAGTCAGGTGTTAGTATATGTCACGATTCAGTCATTATGAACCTTTGGAGAGTTATCTACCTGTTGTGGATGGCCAGAGTTGATTTAGAATATAATTATTGGTAGACCAGTATGGGTGTGTGTTCTACACTGAGTCGGAATTGTTGACCCCAAATTGCTTTGGAGTGATCTATGAGTTACCTTTCAGTGTTCGAGGAGTTGTGACCATTGGTTGTATGTGCATAGGGTGCAGTTCTAATTGGTCTTATTAGCTAGATTTGAGTAAGGTAAGTAATTGGGTGCTACAGGATTGAGACATGTTGGTTATGTTATTGCTGGTTCGGGTGGCATGGTATCGTCCGATTTTCCCCCTGGTTATGGTAATGTACTTTGAGTACTTGATGTTGAATTTCGCATGGTTATTTATTTTGAGCAAGGTGGCTTGGAGTATTTCATGTGGTCCAACGTTTGAATGGGATCACGCGTTGCAGCAGAGTTAGGTAAAGGTATGACCTTTGGTGTCAGATTCGTGTGTTCTGAGTTTACGGTGTGTGCCAGGCTTCTAGCATGATGTTGTGATGGTAATAGTTAATGGCATGATAGTCCTCTCGTGTGAATCTTCTATTTTATGAATTAAGCTCTTGGGATGTTATTATTGAGTGCACGAGTTGCACAAGTTATGGCTATGGATGCTATTGATACTGATCGGACGAATGGTTGCTGGTTTCTACGTGTTTATTTCATCATCAACAGTATATGGAAGTGCTAGAGCGAGACATTGCTTGATAAAAGGATATGTACCGATATTGGGTTGTTTTGAGCAGCTATTGTGATTAGGAGTTATCGCTATGGGTTATTGAGTCATGTGGTATGTTATGTGGTTTCATCTTGGGTTATGGATATGGCTTGATACAACGTGTTCAAACTATTTCAGCTTATAGTTGTGGGATTTGAACTTGTAAATCATTTCAGAAGTGGAACTTGGTTCTAAGGTTTATGGGTCAAGATTGGATTTCGAAATTTCAACCGTGTTGTGCTATTAGACATATATGGGGTAGAGTGACATGAGATCACCTCTGAATATGTGCATGGTAGGTTACACAACAATTTTGGTGGTGTGTGGAACAACTCTAGAAACGTTCGAGGACGGACGTGTGTTTAAGTGGGGGGAGAATGTAATGACCCGACCGGTCTTTTCGTAGAAATTTCATTATTATTCCTGTTTTTGCCTTGTCATAGGTTGGTTATACTATTTATGACGTGTTAAAGTCGGTTGGCTCGGAATTAGAATGATTATAGAAACAATTAAGAAAAGCTGTTGCATTTTTTCACAGCAGCATGAACAGTAACTCGGATGAACAGTAACTCGGATGAACAATACTCGGGTGAACAGTACTCGAGTGAACAGTACTCGGGTGAACAATATATAAATAAACCCTCTGCGACCATTAAACCCTTTTACACCATTTTTGAACGAGAAAAGAGCTTTGAGGCAATTTTGAAGAGAGGAAATCATTGTTCTTCATTGAAGTAAGAAATTTGGACCCTAAAACTTGATTATTTGTGATTAAGGAACAAAATATCAATGTTTAATTCATGAAAATCAGTAGAAAAAGGTGGAGTTAGGGCTTGAGATTATGAGACCTTCTAGGGATGATTTGAGGGGTTAAACGAACTCCGATTTTCAAGTTCTTTATATGTACATACTTGTGAGATGATGAAGAACATTTTAGTATAAAGTTTGTCGAGTTCCGGGATGCGGGCCCTGGGGTCGGATTTTGATGGTAGATTTAGAGCACTCGAAAGTTGATTCGAGAGTCAAGCGTGTTGCAGAGTAGATTTTCGGGCTAGTTCGAGGTAAGTAATGTCTTAAAATCCTGTCCTGAGGGTATGAAACCCCAGACTTTGCATCCTTTCACGGTTTTGGAGTGCACAAATTGGGAATTTGTAAATATATTCCTTTTTAGGGGACTATTGAGTTGCGAAATCGCTTTTAAAGCCTATGCTTAATAGTATTGATATATTTGGGCAGTAAGCCATCTTTGGGGCCTAGTGCCGATCTATTTAACCCCTTGGGGGCTATTTTACTGATATTCCCCACTTGATATCTTATGATTTTCACTCAGTCCTTCTTGATAATTGATTTGACACTCAAAGTATGTTGATATTATTTCTTGAAAATGAAACACTATTTTTGGGTCGAGAACCCGGTATATTTATGGCCCGAGTGGCATATTGAGAGTGTCTGACTGAGTGAGGTCGAGAGCCTATATTGTGAGGATGTTATGATATGAGAGAGGTCGAGTGCCTGAGAGTGATTGATGCCATGATTTGGCTTATTTATAGCGCTTGGGCTGAAGGAGCCCCTCCGGAGTCTGTACACACCCCCAGTGAGCGCAGGTATCTACTGAGTGCGAGTGACGAGTGATTGGGAGGCATGAGTGATTGTGAGGTGCTGAGTGACTGTTACAGAGAGATGGTGAGGTGCTGAGGGAATATTTACGATTGATGATTATGGCTCGAGGGGCAGATGTATGATGATATTTTATTGAGTTTTGAACACGATTCACTTCATTTTTCAAACTGATATTTGAGTATTTTACCAAGAAATACTGGAAAATATACTTGTTTTAAAGAATTTTACGGAAACTGGTTTGAACTTATATACACTTATTTGAACCGTGGTATTTTACTATTTTGTGTATCGGTGTAATTATGCTTTGTGTTTCTTATTCTTCAAACTGTGATTTATTTTCATTACAACTTCAGGCGCTCATTCTTCCGGCTACCAATGGAAAACTTCAGCTTATTTAGTGCTGAAGTTTTTACAAATAAACTAAATAACTTCAGCATCTTCTGCTGAATTTTTTGAAAAAGCTTTATAACAAAACTAAACTTCAGTTTATTTAGTGCTGAAGTTTTTACAAAAGAACTAAATAACTTCAGCATCTTCTGCTGAAGTTTTTGAAAAATCTTTATGATAAAACTAATTAATCCAGGAAAAAACTTCAGCTTCTTTAGTGCTGAAGTTTTACAAATGAACCAAATAACTTCAGCAGCTTCTGCTGAAGTTTTTGAAAAGCTTTATGACAAAACTAATGAATCCAGGACAAAACTTCAGCTTATTTAGTACTGAAGTTTTTACAAATGAACTAAATAACTTCAGCATCTTCTGCTGTAGTTTTTGAAAAAGCTTTACGAGAATACTATTGAATCCAGGATAAAACTTCAGCTAGGACATGCTTAAGTATAGCAAATAGCAGGGGCGGAGGTACAATCAGGTTCGGGCGAACCCAATGACTTTTTACGAAACCCTGTATTTGTATTAAAATTTTTACTGCATCTAATAAATATATCATGCCGAACCCAGTAACAAAAGAGGTCTGGGTTCAATTGTAAGGTCTGTGGGTTCGTCGGAAAAGGATGTGGGTTTGAGTCCCGTTTAAAGAAGTCTTTTTTTTCTTTTTCTTTTTATATTTTTTTACTAATCAACTGAACGACGACGTTAGCTTGTGACATTCCTCTCAACAGACACTAAAATAACATTATTTAATAAATAAAACATAACAACGTATTTTCTTACTAATAAACAAAGAACAGAAGCTTCCCAACTTTAAAAGACAAACTTTCTTCCAATTCCCAAATAAAAAAAAGCTAAGGTTTTGATGCCTCTGTTGATTGACAATCACTGGTACCACAAATGACAATCTGCCTCCAACTCTCCACTTTATATCGGTGTATGCTCTTTCTCCCTTAGAAGTTAGACCCTTCTTAGTTCTTCCTTCTTCAATTCTTATTTTCTGATTTTTTGCTTCATGTTTTTATCTTATATTTTGGATTTGATAATTTATGCATAATTTGATTTTTAGTCTTTGATTTTTTCCACGAATCCAAAAGGCAATGTTTCATAATCTCTCCTTTAAGATCCAATTTTCATTCCCACAAGAAAAGATATCTTCCACCAAAAGAGTTACTAATGAAACTCAATAAATTATTCGGATATTTCTTTTCTTGATAATCTTTAAAGCTTATTCCATAGCGGGTGTCCTGGGAATATGATCATCATCTCAGTTCTCAGTGAATGTAGCTGATAGAATAGACATATACTTGACAAAAATATGAGGTTGTGGTGATAATGATAGTCTTTCCTTTATTTCTCTAAAAAAATGATTGACTGTAAGTTCAAGTTAGAGATTGGTAATTCAACACCAACAACTTAACATCAAAAGAAATAAAGAATATTTTGTTATAGTATTTTGAAACATACAACTTCAAGTGAATTTTTATTTTGTGATTTTTAGGTTTTCCTAGAAGAAGTCGATATGATCACGAGTTTTTACAAAGCTCAAACTTCTGCAGTTTCTTCTAGCTCTCCTTTGACAAGTTCTCCAAGTCAAGTAATTAATAACAATATCAATCCTTCTCAAGCATCGGATAAAGTATGGGATTATGAGCGCGATCCTGCTAAAAGAAAACCATTTTCAGAATGTCCTCCTAATTTACGTGACCGTGTAAGGAGAAATTATATACAAAATGGACCTTGTCAATCTCGTGATTTTGTCTTTCCAAAAAGAGATTTTGGAGGAATAATGCATCACTTTAATCCTGAATGGTTTAAAACTTCATGTTCTCAATGATTAGAATATAGCATTAAACAAGATGCAGCATTTTGTTTATGTTGTTACTTGTTTAAAAATGAGGTTGGAGGATATGAAAAAAAAAAGTAGGTGATGCTTTCACAACAGATGGTTTTAGAGGTTGGAATAAAGGTTTAGAAAGACTTAAATCACATGTGGATGAAGTGAGTATTGTTCACAATCGATGTTTCAAGATGATGCTAGATTTAATGAACCAAGCACAATCCATTTTAACTTCTTTGGACAAGCAATCTGAGAAAATTAAAAGTGAACATCGAGTTCGTTTGAATGCTTCAATTGATATGATAAGATATCTTTTGAAAGTAGGAATTCCTTTTCGGGGCCATGATGAGATTGTAACTTCTACTAGAAGAGTCCATTTTTTAGATCTCTTAAAATGGTATGCAGATAGGAAGGAAGATGTGAAAAATGTGGTATTAGAAAAAGCTCCAAAAAATAACACTATGACTTCTCCCGATATTCAAAAAGATATTGTGAATTCTTGTGCAAAAGAAACTGTGAAAGCAATTATTGAAGACTTTAATGAAGATTTTTTTGGGATATTAGTTGATGAGTCTAAGGATGTCTCTCATAAGGAACAAATGGCTCTTGTTCTACTCTATGTCAATAAAGAGGGCAAACTTATTGAGCGATTCATTGGTCTTGTTCATGTTAAAGGTACAACTTCACATGTATTACAAAAAGAAATATACTTTGCTTTTAAAACATTCATTGAGTTCATCTCTAATACGGGGACAAGGGTATGATGGATCTAGTAACATGCAAGAAAATATCAACGGTCTTAAAACTTTGATTCTGAAAGATAATCCTTCTGCACATTGCATACATTTCTTTGCTCATCAGTTGCAATTGACTCTTGTAGCTGTTGCAAAGAAACACCATGATGTAAATAATTTTTTTGACATTCTTGATAATGTTTTGAATGTTGTTGGAGGTTCTTATAAGCGTAGGGAGATGCTTAGAGATGATCAAGCTGAAAAATTAGATGAGTTGTTAGTGCTTGGTAAAATTCATACAGGAAGTGGATTAAATCAAGAACTTGGGCTTCAAAGACCAGGTGATACCCGTTGGGGATCTCACTTTAAGACATTGCGTAAATTTATTTCTTTATTCTCATCGATTGTTCATATACTTGGAGTTATTGCAAATGAGGGTTCAAATTATCAGGAGAAAGCATTAGCCAAAAGTCTAGTGAAAAATATAAGATCTTATGAGTTCGTTTGTATATTACATTTAATGTTAAAATTATTGGCAATTACATATGATTTGAATATGGTCCTACAAAAAAAAGATCAAGATATTGTTAGTGCAATAAAACTTGTTGATATTACAAAGAGGCAATTGCAAACAATGAGATAATCTAAATGGAATTCTTTGATAGCATGCAAGCTTGTCAGTCTCACCTCGATATGCGTGCGCAGTCCTGACGTGTAGCCGGGAAATCTGTATGTTGGAATTTGATGAAAATGTAATTTTTTGATAATTAAATGAATAAAGTTGACTTTGGTCAATATTTTTGGTAAACGGACCCAAACCCGTGATGTGACGGTCCTGGAGGGTCCCTAGGAAAATATGGGACTCGGGCGTATGCCCGAAATCGAATTCCGAGGTCCCAAGCCCGAGAAATGAATTTTTAAAGAAAATTATTTTCTGAAAATAATAAAGGAATTTGAAAATGAATAATTATGTGAAAACCATGTTACCGGGCCCGTATTATGGTTCTGGAGCCCGGACAAGGTTTATTATATGTTATTTGTCTTATCTGTGAAATTTGGTATAAAACGGACTTGAAATGACGTGTTTCGGATAAAAAATGGGGAAATTTAGAAGTTTATGAAGTTTGAGAAAATTCTATGGATTTTGGAGTTTAATTCATTGTTTTTGAGATATTTTGGTGATTTAAAAGTTTGAATAAGTCCGTAGGATGTTTTGGGAGTTGTGTGTGTTTTTGGTTTTGAGCCCCGAGGGCTCGGGTGAGTTTCGGGTAGCTAACGGGGTGTGAAAAGTCATGAAAAATCTGGTTTTCTCCTGTTTTCCGGTGTCCAGCGATCTCCTCTCTGCGATCGCGGACTCAGTCACGCGATCACAATTTTGTATGGGCTGGGGGGTGGAAATTGACCCTATGCGAACGCAGGGCCTCCACCGCGATCACAGAGCTTGGGGCTAGTGCTCTACGCGATCGCGGAAGGCCTCACGCGATCGCATAGTGTAGACCTGGGTCGGGGGCTGGGTTCTGAAATGCTCTCCGCGGACAAGGGGTCGCGATTGCGATCCTCTGTGTCGTCAACCTTCGCGATCGCATAGGTCAATCCCCATTACTCTCCGCGATCGCAATCATTTTCCTGCGATCGTAATGAACAATTTTGCCCAGTTATTCTTTAAGTCCAAAACAATAGGCATTACGGGATTTTCCCAACTTTTCACTCTTCCCTTCTTCTCCAACCTTCATTGAAGTCCCCAAGCTAGATTCTCTCCATAGCCACTTGGGTAAGTGATCTTAACTTCTAATTCTTCCATTTCCTTCCATAATCACTAGAAAATCTAGGCCTAAAATCCTAAAATCAAAGTAGAAATTAGGGGATTTGGGTAGAGTTAGGTTTTTGGGAAAATTGGGTGATTCAACCTCAATTTGGGGTCGGATTTTGAAACAAATTATATATTTTAACTCGTGGGGTGATGGGTGATCGGGTTTTGGTCCGAACCTCGAGTTTGGACCAAGCGGGCCCGGGGTCGAATTTTGGTATTTTTGGAAGAATGCTAGAAATTGAATATCTAGGCTACGAGATTGTGTTATTGAGTCCTTATTGATATATTGAATTAATTATGCTTAGATATCGTTGTTTCGGAGTCGGACAAAGTAAAGGCGGTCTTAGAGGGTTGATTGCTATACTTTGGACCGAGGTAAGTGTCTTGCCTAACTTTGGTGAGGGAATAGGTATTATTTGCTATGAGCTAAGTGATTATCATGTTCATTGCATAGGTTAGGTGACGAGTACCTATGCAATGTGTGTCAGGCATGCCCGTGAGTCTATTTTGATAGAAATTGCAGTATTTCTCCCATATTTAGCATATTATGAGATTGTCTCTACTTGGTAATTCATTCTTGTTAAAAGTATTGTCTGTTGAGTTTGAGAAGTGTTGATACGATTGATAATCCAAGTGTATAGTATACGATTGAAGTGATTGGTTATAGGTGAGACCCTTGCCGGGCATTTATTGAGTTATTAATTGACATTTTTCCCTTGCCGGGTTATTTGAACTGTCTATTTCCACTATGATGTACTCCTTGCCATTATACCTGTTATTGTTTGGTGAGGAAGAGTTTAAAGCACGAAGGGTGATGCCGTGCCATGATATCTGATTACATTGCATAGTGAGGAAGAGTGTAAAGCACGAAGGGTGATGTCGTGCCCTGATTCATATTGATTATAAGCACGAAGGTTAATGTCGTGCCATGACTTTTATTGATTATTAGCACGAAGGTTAATGTCGTGCCATGATACATTGTACATTGCATTGTGAGGAAGAGATTAAAAGCACGAAGGGTGATGTCGTTCCATGATATTTGATTGCATTGCATAGTGAGGAAAAGTGTAAAGCACGAAGGGTGATGTCGTGCCATGATACTTGATTACCTTGCATTGTGAGGAAGAGAGTAAAAGCACGATGGGTGATGCCATGCCATTGTTTACATTTTTGGTTCTTATACTTGTTTCGTTGGCTATTGTGTTAGATTGCCTCCCTTGGTTACTTCTATCTGTCAATTTGACTGCTTCATTTCACTTGTTCCCCCCTTTTTACTGCTCCCGTATCCCTTACTTGTATCCTTATCTCTTGCCTTGTATTATCCCTGTTACCTACTGTAGAATAGGACAGGTTATCGTTATTGTCAAGTCTAGCCTCGTCACTACTTCGGCCGAGGTTAGGCTCGGCACTTACCCAGTACATGGGGTCGGTTGTACTGATGCTACACTGCACTTCTTAATGTTGTGCAGATCTCGCNCTTTGGATTCTTCATTGTCTTATATTTTTCCCAGTTTCAAGAAAATTATATATTTCTTTTCAGACTCTGTATTTAGCACTCAATTTAGATAGTCCGTGAGGTTGTGACACCCCGGTTTTGGGCTTATGCGACGTTATGTATTTTTCCATTTCACTTTGTATTTTGGATTTACATTACATTTCCGCTGTCAAAATTCTGAAGCTTTTCGTGATTTCTGTTAAGATTTTAAAAAGGTTTTCCTTTACTACTGTTGAATTGGATTGCAAATGTTAGATTAACTGTACACGTTGGCTTGTCTAGCGGGTTCAACGTTAGACGCAGTCACGGCCTGAAGGGTGGAAATTTTGGATCGTGACAAGTTGGTATCAGAGCTCTAGGTTGCTTAGGTCTCACAACTCACGGACAACCTTGGTAGAGTCTGAGGAATCGGTACGTAGACGTCTGTATTTATCCCCAGAGGTTCTAAGTTAGGATACTCTTCTTCTCTTCATACTCTGTCGTGCGTAGTATATTCTGTGTACTGATTGAGTTTCCATTCTACTCTCTTGCAGATGTCGACGATGCGCGCTTTCCTTGGTTCTGCTCAGCAGCCCGACACTCCTGCTACAGCTCCTACGAGGGGTCGAGGTCGAGGACGAGGCCGTGCTAGAGGCCGAGGCCGGGGCAGGGCTTAGCCTAGAGCTGCAGCCCCAGTGGAGGACCCTCTGGTCGAGTCTAACGAGGAGGTCCCAGTTCTGGCAGTCCCACTTGCACCGGCGCAGGTCCCAGAGGGGTTCATAGTTACCCCAGTGCTTCAGGACGTTCTTGTCCGTCTGGTAGGACTTATGGAGAGTGTGGCTCAGGCCAATCTTCTTCCTACAGCACCAGCTGGATCTCAGGCTAGGGGAGGGACCCAAACTCCTATTATTCATACACCAGAGCAGGTTGCCACTCAGTTTCAGACTCCGGCACCTCAGCCAGCCGGAGTAGCACAACCAGGTATTGCAGCACCTGTAGCTGAGGGAGCAGCTATGTCAGCAGATGCATTGTGGAGACTGGACAGATTCACCAAGTTATTCACTACTACTTTTACTGGTGCACCATGAGAGGATCCACAGGATTACTTGGACAGCTGTCATGAGGTTCTTCGGAACATGGGCATAGTGGAGTCCAATGGAGTTGACTTCGTTACTTTTTGACTATCTGGCGCAGCCAAGACTTGGTGGAGGGACTATTGTTTATCCAGACCAGTTGGGTCTGCATCTTTGACTTGGGCTCAGTTCACAGAGGTATTTTTGGGGAAGTTCCTTCCCATTACTCAGCGAGAGGATCTTAGGAGGCAGTTTGAGCGCCTCCAGCAGGGATCTATGTCTGTTACTCAGTATGAGACCAGGTTCATCGCTCTAGCCAGGCATGCATTGATGATACTCCCCACTGATCGGGAGAGAGTTCGGAGGTTCATTGAGGGATTGGCCCAGCCTATACGACTCCAGATGGCCAGGGAGTCGAGTACTGATATTTCATTCCAGGATGCGACCGATGTGGCCATGAGGATTGATATGATTTTGTCACAGGAAGGTGGTCAGGGGGCTGACAAGAGGCCCCGGCATTTTGGTAGACTCAGTGGAGCCTCATCTGGAGGCAGGGATTCTTTCAGTAGGGGTCATCCACCCCGACCTTTTCAGTCAGCACTTCAGGTATCTCCCTGTACACCGCCAGCTCATGTTAGTGCACCACCATCATCTATCAGTGCTCAGCCACTTCGGAGTTACCAGGGTGGTTATCAGGGTCGTCAGGGCCAGTTTCCGAGTCATCAGCCACAGCAGCAGAGCTTGTTATAGTTGTGGTAGCCTAGGGCACATTGCTAGATATTTCCCCCGAGCTTCGAGTGGACCTCAGTATCAGGGTTCCCTTGCCTTGGTTCCCGCAGCAGGTGCACCCTTACCCCCTCAGCCAGCTAGGGGTGGTGGTCGAGGTACCAGAGGTGGTGGTCAGGTTCATAGAGGCTGAGCACAGGCCACGAGGGGTAGAGGCCAGGTTGCAGCAGGTAGACCCAGGGATGTTCAGATTGGAGGGGCTCAGCCCCGGTGTTATGCTTTTCCTGCTCGTCCTGATGCTGAGTCTTCTGATGCAGTTATTACAGGTACGATTTTAGTTTGCACAGGGATGCTTCAGTGTTATTTTATCCGGGTTCTACATTCTCCTATGTGTCTTCATATTTTGCCCCTTATTTGAGTATGCCATGTGATTCCTTTAGTACTGTTGTACATGTGTCTACATCAGTGGGTGATTCTATAGTGGTAGATTGAGTCTACCGTGCTTGCGTAGTAGTTATTGGTGGTCTGGAGACTCAGGTTGATCTTTTGCTTCTTGATATGGTTGACTTCGATGTTATATTGGGGATGGATTGGTTATCTCCCTATTATGCTATTCTGGGTTGTCATGCCAAGACAGTGACCTTAGCCTTGCCAGGAGTACCTCGTTTAGAGTGTAAAAGGACTCCTAGTCACTCTTCTGGTAGAGTTATTTCTTATATGAAGGCTTGGCGCATAGTCGAGAAGGGTTGTTTGGCCTATTTGGCCTATGTTCGTAATTCTAGTGCTGAGGTCCCTTCTATAGAGTCCGTGCCCGTGGTTCGTGAGTTTCCAGAGGTATTCCCTACTGACCTGCCGGGTATGCCACCCGACAGGGATATTGATTTTTGTATTGAGTTAGCTGAGGGCACTCAACCCATTTCTATTCCCCCATATCATATGGCTCCGCTAGAGTTGAAGGAATTAAAGGAGCAATTACAGGATTTGTTGGATAAAGGCTTCATCAGGCCTAGTGTTTCTCCTTGGGGTGCTTCGGTATTGTTCGTGAAGAAGAAAGACGGCTCAATGAGCATGTGTATTGACTACCGGCAGTTGAATAAGGTTACTATCAAGAACAAGTATCCCTTGCCGAGGATTGATGATTTATTTGATCAAATTCAGGGTGCTAAGGTATTCTCTAAGATAGACTTGAGGTCTGGTTATCATCAGCTGAGGATCAGGGTGTCTGATGTTCCTAAGACGGCTTTTCGCACTCGTTATGGGCATTATGAGTTTTTGGTCATGTCGTTTGGGTTGACTAATGCCCCCGCTGCTTTTATGGAGTTGATGAATCGGGTATTCGGGCCTTATTTGGACTCATTTGTGATCGTGTTTATAGATGATATTTTGATATACTCTCGCAGCCGAGAGGAGCATGAGCAGCACCTTAGAGTCGTCCTCCAGACTCTAAGGGATCGACAGTTGTATGCCAAGTTCTCTAAGTGTGAGTTCTGGTTGAGTTCTGTGGCATTCTTGGGCCACGTGGTATCGGCAGAGGGCATTCAGGTGGATCCGAAGAAAGTTTCAGCAGTTAGAGATTGTCCGAGGCCCACTTCAGCCACAGAGATTCGGAGTTTCTTGGGACTAGCGGGCTATTATAGCCGGTTTGTGGAGGGGTTTTCATCTATAGCATCCCCTATGACCAAGTTGACGCAGAAAAGTGTTCAGTTCAGATGGTCTGAGGAGTGTGAAGCGAGCTTTCAGAAGCTCAAGACAGCATTGACCACA